>VXBI01000154.1:459624-480566 GCA_013397375.1 Toxostoma redivivum | reverse complement strand
CAGTCGCGCTCGGCCAGGAGCTGCAGCAGGCATTGTGTGGGGCTGCCGCGGGGCTCCAGCACCTTCAGCGAGCACATTTCCAGCTCCTCCGCGCTGCAAGCGCCCGCAGCCGTCAGAGCCACGGCCCCGTCCTGCCGTGGCCTCGGCGGGGCCCCAGCCCGGGCGGGGGAACTGAACCGTGCAGCCCTCTCTCAGCCCGAAGCACACCTGAGCCCATGTGCGTTTTGTAACCCTGTGGGGATAGTCCCCGGCAAGGCTCCCCAGCCCTACCTGCACTTGAAGCGTTTCTCGGCCCCAGCCAGCTCAGCCAGCTTGCGCCAGCCCCGGCCTGCGTTATCCAGTAGTTCACACAGCCGAGCCACCACTTCCTCACCCAGCGAGCCGATGGGCATGCTCCAGTCCCCCATCCCTCCTGGGAACACCGAGGGGACCAGCTGTCAGGGGGTGACGGCGTGACAGGCACCCTTGCCCCACCGGACCCCACTGGGCACAGGGTGACTCAGAGGGGAGAACAATGAGATCCCTGGTGTCAGGACAGGACCTGGCTGGGCTGCACTGCTGGATCTGGCCACTGGCCAGCCAGCCAGGAATGACACACACTCCCATTCCAGGAGCTGGGTAGCACGGGGGATCCTGCTCACACCCACAACCTTGGGCAAGGAGCCAGGGTACTTTAGCCCAGCCCCATGAAAGGGACCTTCATGGAATGGAGGGTCCATGGAACTAGAAAGAGGGGATGGACCTTCTCTGTCCTTTGAGGTGACACAGAGACTGGGGCCCCAGTACCCTTCTCCTTCTGGCAGAAGCCCCAGAGGGGCAGCAACAGTCCTCTTGCTATCTGTATGGTGGCTCTGGAGCCATTGTGAGGGCCCTACGGGGGGTCAACATAGGGTACATAGGGATCTTGGGACTGGGACTGAGCTCAGCTTGCCGCGAATCCTGGGAAAGGTTTCAGTGTGACATGAACCACCTGGACAGGGTCAGCTCCCTCCTCCTCCCCTCAGGTCCCTTCCCAACAATCCACCCCAGAAGGGCCCTTGTCCCCAGGACTGAGCTGCCCAGAACAGCCAGGTGACACTCACCCAAGCAGGGGGCTCCAAGACAGAGGACAGGGCTCCAGGTGTTCTGTCTGCTCACCTGCTGCTGTATTTGGGATCTGGACACGCTGGGGGTGGCGAGGGGAGGGTGAGCTTCAGGCCTGGCAAGGATGGGCACTCACCATGGGGTATGGCCAAGCCCCATCAGCTCCGAGGGTGTGCACTGAGCCCCACACAGAGGAAATGAGGGTTCAGCCCAGAATCTCCCCCAGGCCCCTGTGCTGCAGCACAGCACTTCTGCTTCCCTCCCTCTTCCTTCCTGTTGTGCAGTTCGTGGGTGCAGAGCTGCCACCCCGCCCACAGCCCCAGGGGAGCCAGGCATGGCTTGGCCCTGTCACCCTGTCACAGGGCACAGGGCACTGGGGCCACTGGGCACAGCCTGGCCCCGTGACAGGGCACACAGCCCCAGGGCCACCACCAGGCCAGGCAGAGGCTCCACTGTCCCTTCCTCACTGCAGAAACCCCACAGGCACCTCTTTTCCCCTGAGCCAAATTCAAGCCCAGAAGGAGCTGCAGGGCAGCAAGTCCAGGGTGAAGGTGAACTGAGGTGACAGCCAGGTGTGCCTAACACACTGGCAGAACCGAGGCCAGGCAAAGCTGCTGGGCTGGGCTTTGCCCAAGGAGAAGCAGAGATAGGTCAGTGAGGCCCCCATTGCTGTGGGGAAGACTCTGCCTTCACCATCCAACCCAGCCAAGCCCTGGCATTCCAGCACCACTGCTCCTGCTGCTGGAGGAGGAAAAGAGAGCATGGTGTTGAGTGGCACTGCAAAGGGCCACCATGTCCCCTCCCTCACCTTGCCTGCCCCCCATCCTTCCAGCCCCGGGGAGCACAGGCTGCATAGGCCCCAAGATCCACCGGCCAGGGACAAAGTGACATGGGTGGGTCACTCCCCACCCCACATCCCTATGGAGCCCTCAGTCTATGCTGAGTCACAGCCGGTGATGGAGCAGGGAGCAGGACCCATGTGCAGTGTGGGCTCTTTCTGTGACCCAGAACCTGAGCCTAACAAACATACTGAGACCTTGTGGCCTGTGTTGTCTCAGCCCTTGGCATGGAGGGGACCTGCACCAAGTTTGCACAGGGTCTGGGTTTGTCACAGCCTTTATAACACATATCAGCCTCACCAGAGATTTATTTATTATTTACAGCAAGAAGAAACCAAAAGCCAGGGCAGGTCCCAGTGCCACCTGTGCTGGCACACAGAGAAGCCCCAAGCTCAGCAGCACCTACAGCTTCTTGCCCTTCTTCAACCTGTTGCGCTGCCATGTGTTGTATTTCCGCAGGCGCCTCCAATACTCGAGTGTGTCAGGGTCCAGCTCCTCCAGCTTCTTGGGGGGCCCGAGGTGGATATTAAAGAGCCTGGGGATGAATGCAGAGGATGTGAGACTGCGGGAAGGAGAACAAAGGGACAAGCACCGGATGGAGCAATGGATGTGAGTGACCAGAATGTGCAGATCCTTCACTCCGCATCCACACTGCACCCACTCCTGTCTCCTGACCGTGACGAAGGTGTCTGGGTTGCATAGGAGTAGTCTGCCTCCTCGCAGAACACTTCCCTGTCCCTCTTACACAGCTCTGTGTCCCTGGAATGGCAGCTCTGTTGGGACACAGAGGGGAGTGGGGCAGCACGCACCAGTCTGGGTACTCAGAGTCGGGCTTCAGGGTCACCTCCGGACCTTCCTTGAAGTAGTTGACCCCCATGGCGTGGGTAGCGAGCATGGTGGGGTCCGTACACACCTCCGGCCCCTTCAACGCCTCCTTCGGCACCCCCTTGCCTTTGGACTTGGCGGCTGTAGGGGAAAGAGCAGCGTGAGGGCAGGGGGTGTGCCGGGGGACAAGGACGCAGACAGGGGAAGGGATGGGGACTCGAGGGCAGGGGCATCGCGGGGCGGGAATAGGGACAGGTGTGAACGTGAGGGGCACGAAGAATGGAGCTGGGGCGGCAGCACCACCGGGGAGGGCGCGGGGCCGGGGACCGGGACACAGGGCCGCAGCGCGGGCAGGGCAGGGCAGGGCCGGTACCAGGGGCGAGAAGCGCGGCACCGGGGCACGGAGGGACAGAGTGACCCACGGGGAGACACGCAGTGCAGGGACCGAGGAGAGCGAGCCGGGGCCACTGCACGTGTGAGCCTCACCGGGTTTCTTGGCGTAGGTGCGGGCCGGGACGCGGAGCACGGCTCCGGCCGCCCGCAGCAACCCNCGGAAACGACGTCGGGGCCCGTTCCGTCCCGTCCCGGCCGGAGGCGCCGGTAGTGCCTGAGTCCTCCCGGGCCGGGCCCCGCTCGGGCCGCCGGCCCCATGGAGAGCGGCACCGCCATGGACTTCCAGGGAGCCGCGCTCCTTGTCCCCCGCGGCGGCAGCGATGAGACCGCGGAGCCGCGGGCCATGGACACGGAGGACGGGCCGGACGTCCCTGGGCGCTGTGCGGGGGTCGGGTGGCCGGAGGAGCCCTCCCGCACCGCCTCGCAGCCCGGCAGCAGCTCCGGGCCGGAGGCGTCGGGGCCCGCCGCAGCCCCGGAGCTCGCGGGAGGCCGGACCGAGCTGTGCCGGGGCTCGGGAAGAGTGATGGAAGCGGAGGCGGTGCCCGAGGCGCCGCAGGGCTCTGCCTGCTGGGAGCCCAGTGCCAGGAGCGACCCTCGGGGCACGAGGTGGCCGCGGACCCCCAGCAGCGTCGACCCCGCGGGCATGGAGCTGGACGAGACTCCCGAGCCCCGCGGCCGCCCGGGCAGCACCGAGTGGAGCGAGGATGTGGAGGACGAACCCTCGGAGATCCAGGGGCTGCTGGCTCAGCTCGAGACCCTCGACCCCAACCTCCGCGACCGCTCGTCCACCCCAGAGCAGGGCTCGCCATCCCCCTCGGGCGCTGGTGCCCGGCGGGGCCGCGGGCAGTGCCCGGGCAGGTGCCGGCCGTGCCCGCTGCACGTGGCCACGGGCCGGGGCCTGGCGATGCGTCCCTGCTGCCCTCAGCACTCCGCCTGCGAGCGGCCCTGCCACGGGCTGCTCTTGGCCGAGGCTGACCGGGAGGACTTGCTGAGCCTCCTGTGCTACGAGGGGGGGCTGCTCAGGGGTGATGCCGAGACCCCCTTGGCCCGCTCCGATGTCCTGGCTGGGACCAACCTGGATATGCTGCAGGCTCAGGAGGAACCAGCCACTGTGGAGAAGCCTGAAGGGCTGGGGAGGCCAGAGAGGTCGCAGGAAGAAACTTCTGGCAGCTGGTGTTATGGAGAGAGGCTTTGTGAGGACGAATCTGCCTGCGAGGGTGCTCAGGAAGGGTCCCTGGAGTTGGCGTGGGCAGCCCTGCCTTCCTCTCTGGCCCCCGGGACAGAGCAACCACCTCACAGCACTGTGACCGTGAGTGTGACCACTGTGCCTTGGGCTGAGATGGGGCAGCAGGAGCCAGGACATGCCCCTCGGATCTGATCCCTCCTGGGGTCTGGGATGGGGACAAAGGAGAGCCAGGCACGACTTTTCTCAGGTCTTACAGGGCCTCATGCTGCGAGATTGCCTGGACAAGACTCTCGGTACCAGCTTTGGCCCTGAATGCATGCTTGCATGGCTGCCTGATTCATGTGTGCCCTAGGGCAGAGACCGGTGGGTCCAAACAGCCCCTCTGGCCCTGGAATCCTATGTCATCCTCTCCTCCAGCCCCAGGACCCTGCACTAGCACCCCTACAGGCCTAGGACCCTGCTCCTCCCTGTCCAACCCTGGGACCCTGTGCTGTCTCCCGCATCCCCAGGGGCACTTTGCTCTTGCTGTCCCACTGCTCCAGGGCCAGGCAGGCTCAATCCCTGAGGTCCCAGCTGTAGCCTCACTTGCTCTCTCATTGCTTTGCAGAACAGGGAATCCCCATCATCCTGCCCAACCTTCAAAGAGGGTGAGTTGTTCCTGTGCTTGCACAGCAAGAGCTTTCAGGAGTTCTTACCCACCTCCTGTGACCCTGAATGGGGGTGGTCCGGGGCCCCAGTCGGGGAGGGAACAGTCAGGTCTTCACCCATTCAGAGTGAGTGCACTAGGCTCCACATGACTTGTTTGGTCTTTGCCTTTGGTGAGGAAATGGAGGTGCATCAGGGATCAGGGAGGGAGTATACTTGGGGGAAAGGGATGCCATGTGTTCCCACGGGAAGGAGGAAGCAGCCCTGGTCCCCCAGTGATGCCAGGGGCCCATGTACCAAGCACTGAGCTGCTTCATCATGTGTAGGAATGCAGCTAACAGGCAGCAGGAGTTGGTACCCCCAGTTTCAGAGGTGGGGGAGCAGCCTCTGCTTAGTCCCTCCCAACACCTCAGTTCCAGGCCCTTGTGACCCAGAGGACTTGCTGGATGGTGTGATTTTTGGGGCCAAGTACCTGGGCTCCACGCAGCTGGCCTCAGAGAGGAACCCCCCAACCAGTGTCCGCATGGCGCAGGCCCAGGAGGCGGTGGACAGGATCAAGGTGCAGGAGGGATGGGGGGCATGGCTGCCCTGAGCCTTGCTCCCTTGTGGGTGTGGGGCAGCATTCAGGATCTGCCTGAGGGCACCTGCTTGTGGGGCTGGGTCCCAGCAGGGTCCTGTGACCTCTCCATCATTCTGCAGGCACCTGAGGGGGAGTCACAGCCCATGACGGAAGTGGATCTGTTTGTCTCTACACAGAGGATCAAGGTGCTCACTGCTGACACTCAGGTGAGCAGGGACAGCAGTAACCACGTGGCTCTGCAGCTGCTTCAACATTCCTGTTTGGTCTCAGGATCTCAGCTTTGCTCCCACACCAGCACGGTCTTGCCCAGTGATGGCCTATGGATGAGGACGCACGTCTGGGAGGGGACATGTCACTTCATAGCCCTCCTGTGTCATGTCCTTGCCCCTCTGTGTGGCTGCACAAGGCTTCCTATGCGACCTGTACCCTGTGGAGCTGCTGGGATCCCAGACTGAGCTCTGGGGAACCCAGGCTTGAAATCTGGGGAGCTGTAGCAACGGGGAAGACAGCTCTTCCCAACACCAGGGACACAAATGAGTCCTTGATGAAGGATCTGTTTGTACCTTTTGGCACAGACATGGTTTCTGCCAGCATGTGCTGGGCAGCTACACCACATCCCAGCACCATGGCTAACGGCTTCCTGCTTGCAGTGCCAGCAGGCTCGCAGCTGCCTACGTGGTCTGACAGTCCCAAGAGGGCTGAACTCTCTGCCTGTGTTCCCCTTGCCAGGAGGCCATGATGGATCACTCCCTCCAGACCATCTCCTACATTGCTGACATTGGCTCCCTTGTGGTGCTCATGGCACGCCGGAAGCTGCCGCGGCGCTCGGAAGCAGCGGAGGAGAAGCGGCTCTACAAGATGATCTGCCATGTCTTCCACTCGGCTGATGTGAGGCAACACATGGATCACAGGGGTGGGCGGGTGGCCCTGAGGACCTGAGTCCCATCCCCCTGTAATAACTGGGTGTTCCGGGCTGGGGCTGCAGCAGAGACTGCTCCCTCCCCACAAGGGAGAGGGCAGGAGCCCAGCCTGAGCATCTCTGTGATATGCAGAGGCCCAGCAAGCAAAATGGAGGGGAGGTTTTGCTCCATACAGAGGCCCATTCAGGCAGGGAAGGAGCCAGGACACCCTGGAGCTCCCAGAGACAATTCCTGTCCTGGGCACTGCAGGGCACTGGGAGCTGTTGGCTGCAGCCCTGAGCCATAGGCAGGAACAGCCCCTGTCGTTCTCCAGGCCCAGGTCATCGCCCAGGCCATTGGGCAGGCATTTGGTGTGGCTTACCAGCGCTTCCTGGAGGCCAACAGCATTGACCCGAGCGAGCTGAGCCCGCGCCAGTACAGCCGTGCCCTGGAGGACCAAGAGCAGTACAATGCAGAGCTGACCCACTTCTCCCAGCAGGAGAACTGCAAGGACGTAAGAGCTGCTCCGGGGGGTGGGGACAGTGTAGGGAACCCACTGGCACTTCTGTGTCTCCCTGTGCAGCTGAGGTGCTCTCTATAAAACCAGACCCCATCCCAGCCAGCTGTGAGCACAGCTGTGAGCTGGGACATGTGCTCCACAACTCTGGTGGAGGTTATGACCATAACCCAGCTGTTCTCCCCAGGTGTACATCCGGAAGCAGAAGGGGGAGATCCTGGGCATCGCCATTGTGGAGTCGGGCTGGGGCTCCATCCTGCCCACCGTGGTCATCGCCAACCTGATGCATGGGGGCCCCGCGGAGCGGTCGGGAGAGCTGAGCATTGGGGACCGCCTCATGTCAGTCAACGGGACCAGCCTGGTGGGGCTGCCCCTAGGCACCTGCCAGAGCATCATCCGGGTGAGCCAGGGCAGGGTGACCTTCTGCCTCACCCCAGGACGCCTGAATGATCTGGAAGTGTCTGTGACACCAGGATTCCCTTGGGGCCCCCAACTTTGGAGGCAGGTGTGCAGAAGTCATACCTGCCCTGCAGGCTGTGACAGTTCCTGCTCAGAGTGCTTGGAGGAAGGCAGGGACAAAGCTGGGGACTGTACTTGCTGTGGCCCTGCCTGAAAAGGAGGGTGGAGGAGGAGGCAAGCACCTGTCCTGAAGGGAACTTATTGCATCATCTACCTCTCAGTAGGATGGGAAGGAGCTGAAAGCAAGGACAGCATAGCCTTAGGGGCAGTGGTGTCTTGGGCTGGGTTTATATGTTCTTGTCCCTGGATTTGTATTTGCAGTATCCCTTTGTGTGCCTGAGTTGCTTCACTGAAAACAGGTTGCTAATCCTCAGCCCTCATGTGAGCAACGGGGTTGCATTGCCCCTCAGCCAGCCTGAATAGCTCTCCATAATCTCACCAAGCCCCATCCCATCTTCCAGGAGCTGAAGCACCAGACCGAGGTGACACTGAACATTGTGCACTGTCCCCCTGTCACCACAGCTGTCATCCGACGCCCTGACTCCAAGTACCAGCTGGGCTTCTGTGTTGAGAACGGTGTGGTGAGTGCTTGTGGGATTGGAGCTGGGCCACGGTCTACCTGAGGGACAGGCAGAGCTGGCTGTGCCCAGGAACCAGCGCCCAGCTCCCACACTCCATGTGCTTGCCTGGGCCAAGGGGTCACACGGCTCTGCTGTGCACAGCAAAAGGCTCCTCACAGCCTTTCTGTAGCACTGATGGTTGTATCCCTCTACCTGGTGCTCTCTAGCTGTTTGCTTTCAGGGCAGTGGCTTCTTCCTGACTTTCTGGGCGTGACCCCAGTGGCAGTTGTTGCTGTATCCTCTGCCCAAGCCACTCCCTGCCCTGGGCTTTCCTGTGGTTCTGTTGGGAAGGCAAAAAGGGGCATTCCTGGGTTCAGTGGGAGCTGGGTGGGTGGGTGGCATGGCCACCTCACACACCAACTGGTGGTCCCTCTAGGACTGGAGATGTGGGTCTCTCCTCATGCCCCAAGGAGAAGCTCAGTGTCTGCAGCCCAGGCCTGAGGGGAGGAGGAGGGTTCAGTTAGTGGGGCACCACAGCCTTGTCAGCTCTGAGACAAAATCCTGGGGGCTGCCCTGGCCCCAACTCAGCACATCACTCTGGAAGCAATGCACAGGGAAGTCCCTGCCCTCACTGGGTGCCCAGGTGCTGGAGGAGGTGTGCACCCCAGGCAAGAGCTCTGGCCAGGAGCCTACAGAGCTGTGAGGGTTTGGAGCAGTGGTGACACAGGGCTGGGCTGTGGGCACAGCCCTGCTCTCACAACACTCCCTGCTCCCAGATCTGCAGCCTGATGCGCGGGGGCATCGCGGAGCGGGGCGGCATCCGCGTGGGGCACCGCATCATCGAGATCAACGGCCAGAGCGTGGTGGCCACGCCACACGAGAAGATCATCCAGATCCTCACCGAGGCAGTCAGCGAGGTGAGCCAGGCCCCTGTGGAGCTTCTGGACTCAGAGCTGTGCACCAGCACCCTCCAGCCCCAGCTGGGGTCTCTAATCTGTGACTCTCTGCCTAGGTGCACATCAAGACCATGCCGGCCTCCACATACCGTCTGCTGACAGGGCAGGAGCAGCCCCTCTTCCTCTGAGCCACCGTGCCTGGGGCAGGCAGGAGCGAGCCCAGGGCTGCAGGAGCAGGACTGGCTCTGCCTTCTGCCCCAGCCCTGCACCAGAGCCCTCAGCAGGGCCTAAGTCTGCACCTCTTTTGTTTTACTCAGGACACAGTGGCACACTGGGGGCTGATGCCAGCCTGAGCAGCGTCAAGGCCTGTGGTGCCATGCTTTGGGCACCTCTCCCCACCTCCCAGTGCCTGTCCTGCTGCTGCACAGGGTCCCTTCCCTTGGCCTTGTGCAAGTGGGAGGAGAGGGGGCCCTATGTGAAAGTTCCCCCCAACCAGTCACTGACTATTGTATTTTACACTCACCAGCGGTGCCTTTCCCGAGGTGGGGATGGTGCTGGAAGCACAGCTCAACTCCAGAGCTCAGCCAGCACAGCCCCAGAGCAGCACTGACCCTGCACACCCGTGTGTGAGTGTACACTGGCACCCCTGAGGGATATCCAGCAGCTCCCAGACTCGGCCTTGGAGGCAGAAATACTCTTGGTACCTCCTCCTGTGGCTTGGCCAGAGGCATGTTGGGATGCAAACTCTCCGTTAGACACATTGCACCAAGCTGGGAACCTGCCTCAGCTTTTTCCTCCTGTTGCCTTGAATCTCTGCATGCAGAGCCTGGCCCAGAGCCACAGCCCTTGGGAGCAGCAAAAGGGTACATGCCCAGCACCGTATCCCGTGGGCTTGGGGCTGTGAGCCTTTTTGTGGGTAGCTCTCTGGGGCCCCAGGGCTGCAGCAGTGCTGACCTGTGTGCTTGGTTGCTCTGAAAATAAAAAGTTTGGGAAATATGGGAGGCTGCATTTGAGGAGACTGCATATGGGAGACCGCAGCAGAGGAGGCTCTGCTCTGGGGGGCACATTCCAGGCTTACAGTGATGCCAGGCCCCAATTCCCCCTGCAGTACTTTATCATATACAGGGCCACTGGCCAGGGAGGTACCTGGCCACCTGGTCACTGTATGCAAGGCCACCCTGCTGCACAGTGTCCCCTGTATGCTGCCACCCAGCAGCCCTGGAAACAGCCCATCCTGATCCAAACATCCCTTTTATTCCAGTAGCAGTGGCTGTGGCCAAAAGGGAAGGAGGCACATGGTAGTGCAGGCACTTGGTGATGCAGGGTATAGCAGGATTGGGCCAGCCCAGCCTGGCCACAGGGGCACTGCCTGAGCTGTCACCTGCACCTAATTGTGCAGGGCTGTGGGAACGACAGGCCAGCACTGCCACTACACATCTGTGGCTGGGCCCCACTCATAGCCTTCATCCTGGTCCGAGTCATCTCTGGCCCGTGTGAACCTCCTCCTCACCGCCTCGTGCTCGTATTCCCTGGGGGACAGAAGGGTGGTGATGGCTCTGCATGACAGGGACAGTGCCCTTCTGGGACTGTCCCCAGCCCTGCATGGCTGCCATCCCCACCCCAGATGGGTGTGATCCCATCAGGGTACCTCATGCTGTCATAGCGCCTGCCCTGCCGCTGTTCCAGCACCTGTGGAAGAAGAGGTGGGAGGGGTCAGGGGCTGTGCCCCAGCCTGGGGCCTTTGCCCCTGGCCACCCAGAGCTGGGCCCAGGCACACAGCTGGACCCTACAACAGCCAGAGGTGACACCCTGCTTGTGCCATGAGGATGGGAATTATGCTCCAGAGCCAGGCACTGTGCCATCCTCTTCTGCCCCACAGCGCTCTTGTATCAGTCTGGGAAAACCCACCTGTTCACTCTGGCTGTGGCTTGGGGCCAGCTGTGTTGGCTCGGAGGAGTCCAGGCCATGGCTTGGGGCCAGCTGTGCTGGCTCAGAGGAACGGGCCAGCCCAGGCTGGTCATAGGCATCCTCTGCCTCGCCATCAGTGAAGACCCCCGCCTCTCCGTCCGTGTCGTCGTAGTCGCTGTTGGCGTGGCTGTCACATGTCAGGTAGCCTGAGGCCACCGTGCTCGGTGGGTTCAGCAGTTCCAGACTGTCCTCAGGTGCTACATCTGCCTAAGGGGTGGGGATGATGGAGACATGGGACCCCAGCCATGGGGGGCCATGTGCAGCCCCATCACCTGCCTGGCTGCAGCCCCAGGAAGCCAAGCCTTGCCACAGAGAGCCTGTGCCCCATACCTGCTCTGCTGTTGTCCAGACAGGCTGGTTTTGCTGTGTCCTTATGATGTCCTGGATCTGCTTGTACCAGGCATTGCCACTGCCACTGAGGCTGATGGTGGCCGTGAAGAGGTGGCTGCAATACTTCTTCATCTTGTTGGCCTGGGCATAGAGGCGCCGGGAACTCTTCCTAGAGTCAGGTGCCAGCCACTGCCGCATGGCCTTGATGCCCTGCCGGCTCTCGGGCTCGCAGAACACCACCACTGGATAGTACTGCACGTAATTGAGGCGCTCCACAGC
Source organism: Toxostoma redivivum (assembly GCA_013397375.1). Classification (NCBI taxonomy): domain Eukaryota; kingdom Metazoa; phylum Chordata; class Aves; order Passeriformes; family Mimidae; genus Toxostoma; species Toxostoma redivivum. The sequence continues at coordinate 469,107 of VXBI01000154.1, read as the reverse complement.
CGAGGGCGTGATGTCCAGCAAGGCGTGCTTGTTCTAGGGCAGGGCACAGCCATCAGCCCTGCTGGGAGCAGGAATGGGGGCCATGGGCTTTCCACAGGCCCCAGCTGGCTCCAATGACATGGGAAAGGTCTCACCTTTTCTGCAATCTGCCGCACCGAGTCCAGCTTGATGACCTTGGATGATGCCCCATCTCGGGGCACACTCGCTGCAGGACACAGAGATGGGGCATGAGAAGTGCTGCACCTCCAACAGCCCCAGGCTGGGCATGGCCATGCCCAGTCCCAGGGCTGTGTCCCTCAGGGAGAAGAGAGGGTGAATGAGCCCAGGAAGGTGTTGGAGTGTCATAGGGAGGGAGCCAAAGGTAAAGAACTCTCACACCGTCTGGCTGTTGGATATAATTTTCTCCTCAGTGTGGGGGCACTTACGGGCAATTTCGAACAGATCAGGCAGCTCCCTGCTCAACTTCTGCACAGCGATGTCTGCAATGGGGCCCAGGATCACCACTGGCCTCTTGAAGCTGGCTGTGGGAGGACAGAGGTGCTCAGGGTGGCTGGGGGCAAGGGCAGACCTCCCAGCACCCAAGCACCCAGCCCTGCTCCTCATGGTGCCCACAGGCCTACAACTTGCCCTTCCTCCCCAGGAGAGGAGGTCCCATCAGCATGCACAGCAGGGCAGCCCCAGGACCAATGTCCCCAAGGTGGGTCAGGCTGTCCTGGTGCTCACCTTCCTTGAGGACCACCCTCTCATATGGTGGGTAGCGCCCCTGCTTTGTGAGGGCAGACAGGTCCTCCCGGCTCTTCCGCAGCATCTTCTTGGCTCCCCGCAAGCCCCGCAGCTTCCAAAACTCAGCCCTTGCCCCGGAGGGGTTGGCACCAGAAGTGGCTTTCAGCACTGACTCCAAGCTGGCAATCTGCTCGGCCCTGGGGGAGGAGAGGGCTCAGGACCTGCAGCCTCTGGGTTTGAGGAGTAGATCAGAATCTGGCACCCCTGTTCAGTGGCACAGCCAGCTTCTCTCTGTGGTAGACTTCTCTCTCTGGGACTTTGGACAACTTGACCATCAGCTGCCCCACCACCCTGAGAAGGGATTTCACCAGCTCACACTTCCCACCACTGTCCCACCAGCCCTTGCATGCTTCTCACTGAGCCCACCATCCATTCCCCCACTTGGGAGCCTTCTCTGGCTCTCCTTGTCTCAGGGCTGTTCCTGGTTCCATCCCTACCTGCTCTGGTTGGGGATGATGCCCTTTTCCTGCTCCTGCAGGTCCCTGCCCATGCGCACAGCCAGCCAGCTCCCCAGCCTGCCCCGGTACATGGTGTCCAGCACATGGAACACATCCCCACGGACAAAGCTGAGCCCTGATGGTGTATCCTTCTCAAAGTCAAAGTGTGTCCGGATGTAGAACGAGTCACCCACATTGGACGAGATCATCTTCCTGTAAACTGAAGCTCAGAGCAAGAGGGACCATCAGGGGAGGAGGTGGCTGAGGAAGAAGATGCTGGAGAGATTTGGGAAAGCACTAGGCTGGCTCCACAGTAGCCCTTGCTGCTAAGGAGGGTATTGGAGACACCTTTTCCTCCCATGGCACTCTCAGGCATGCTGGGGACAGTAGGATCTGACTCCCCAGCACATACTGGCCTCTCTAGGCTGAGCCACGGTGCCAGAAAGCCCCTGTGCTCCAGGAAGCCAAGGTACAAACAAGGCTGGGATGGTATGGTCCCCTCCCATCAGCTCTCTGGAGGAGGAAGAGGGAGAAAGAAGGACCACCCTGCAGGGACAAGAAGGGCCATGGCAAGTCCAGCAAGTCTGATGCTTGCCCAGAGGAGACAGAGGATGGAGAGGCACAAGCCCAGGATGAGCCTGGTCATCACTCACTGTCCTGCTTGCTCTGGATCCACAGCGTGACCTCCTCGCCTGGGGGCAGGGCCATGAGATACTCCACAGCCTCCTCACGGGTCAGGTTCTGGAAACTGGTGTTATTCACCTGCCACAGAAAAGCATTTGGACATGGTCCTGCCAGCAGGACAGAGGGCATGGTCACCAGCAGGGGACCCAGGGACAGCAGCGCCCAGGGCAGAGTGGGAGAGGGAACTGTCACCCTGGAGGTGATACCCTGGGGAGATATTGGACCCAAAAGGGCTGGGGCCAGTCCAAGTGCAGCAGCATATGGAGCGTTTTCAGCCTCGGATACCTGCAGGATCTGGTCACCTTCCCGAACGCCCTGGCTGTCAGCTAGGCTCCCTTCCTGCACGCTCGACACGAAGATGCCCACGTCATTCCCACCTGTCAGCCGCAGCCCCACACTCTTGGCCTTCACAAACCGTACGACCCTGGAGTTGGTGTTGTACCTGCCATAGGGAAGTACAGTCAGCCCAAAGGAGACATGCAATGACAGGACAGGGAGGCACTGACCCTGTCATCCCAACCCTGTGACATGGCAGCTCTTCATGTCCCCCAGCCATTCGCCCCTGCCTCCTGCAGACATACCCATCCTTGTGGGCAGCTCGGGCAATGGGGCTGGTGTGGGGGCTGTGGCCATCCCCCTCCACAGCTTCCAGAAGGTCTGCAGGAAGAGAACTGGTCCAGAAGCAGGTCCAGGCTCTGCCAGGGCTTTGGGCAGTGGAGATGCACAGGAGCCTGAAGCCCCCTCAGTGCTCCACTCACCTGGGCCGTGAGCATCAGCTACATTCACCTCAGGCTCCCTGTTCAATTGTCTCCTTTCCCTGGAACAAGGTCAAGCAGGATTTAGGCAGGGCACATGGGCAGCGGAGACAGAAGAGCAAGCTGGGAGTAGCAGTAGAATCTCCAGGGATATTGGCTTAGGAATGGAGAACCAGCATCCCCAGACAGGTGGAGAACACAGCAGCATCTGCCAGGGGACAGAGGGGCTCATGGGGGTAGTGTGGGCCTTACAGTGAATTTGTCCTGGCAGCAGCTGGAGGTCGTGGGGAGGCCTCTGGAGATGCCGGATGGGACAGCTCAGAGTCGATGTCTGAGATATCTAAAGCCACAGGAGGGGAGATGCATCAGTGGCCATGCAGCCCCTGTGCTATGTTTCTGACCCTGGCTCTGCCACCGTGTCTCTCACCGTCCATCCGGGAGCTGTCACTCTGGCTGTCAACATCAGGGATGTTGACCAGGAACTGCCGGTGGTCACGGAGGATGAGCAGGGTCAGGATCCCCTCTGTCTGCTCAATGAGCTGCTGGGTTTCAGCCAAGGACATGTCCTGACTGGCTACCCCATTGATCTGGAGAGGCAGAGTGGGAGGCCTTAGGGCACCTGCTCCTGGGAAAGCCACCCCTAGGAACACCCCACTGGTATGGGATGCTCTGACTGCCATCTTCCTGGTCCCTTCTCAGCCCCTCCAGCCAAGCCCCAGATCCTGCAGCTTCGCCTATTGTGTGTCCCTGTTCCTGGCTGCTTCCCAGTGTGACCTCATTCTGTACGGAGGAAATATTAGCATGGTTCATTAATACCCACTTCCACCTGCCTGGGGCTCTGCCTGGAGGCAGGATTGCATGGACCCCTCAGACACCTGAAGCTCAGGCTTCCTTTGCCCTGGGCCCAGCACTGTCCTTCCATGCCCTGGCCTCATGCAGCGAGTCAGGCCCCAAGCAGGCCCTGTGGCTGGGATCTCCATGAGTGGTAGCTGCTTTTCCCAACAGATTGTGGGATGTAATCCCTTCTGTTTACCCCAGAGTCACTTTGGCACTAGTTCCCACCAGCCACAGGTCTGCCTGGACCAGGTGTGCAAACAAAGGATCTCCCTCCCTTCTATTTCTTTCTCCCCAAATACTTAAAGCATCGTTTTATGCAACAAACACCTGTGACTGTCATCCAGTGGGGACACAGACACACAGTGGGGAAACACACACTGTGGGGACAGTGGGGTGGACATGACCCCATTGTGACAGCTGGACATGCCACCAGCCCTGGCAGCAGGGAGCTGGGCCCTGAGAGCCCCTGCAAGGTCCCTGGGACAGCCAGGGAGACAGGGGCAGGGAGTGGGCACAGACAGAACTGCCTCCAGCACGGCCATGGCTGGGTCCTGCAGTGACACCAGCCAGGGACGAGCCCTCCAAAGAGGGGCAGATGAGACCCCCAGCGAGTGCCCTGCACCCCGGAGTCCCCCTACCTTCAGGATGAGGTCTCCCTCCTGCAAGGAGTTGCCCTTGGCTGCCAGCCCACTCTCCACTATGTGCTTGATGAAGAGCTGACTCCCCAGCTTCAGGCCATACTCTGCACCAAAGAGAGCCGGGATGGTAGCAGAGTTCAGGCAAATGCAAGACTGTCTCAAGGTCCACCCTCAGCACCAATCCCACAAGACCCAACTCCCCTTGGGGTACTGGCAAGCCTCAAAGCTGAGCTCTGTAGCCCCCAGCTGAGAGCAGGAGGTTCAGTGCACCCAGCATGGCATTCAATGTCCCTTTGTTGCAGCCAGGCCCTGGCACCCACCCAGCTATCATTTCCTCCCTGGGGGAAGGCATGGCCAAAAATCAGGCAATGCGACCCAGGGACAGCAGGAGGAGGAGGGCCTCACCTTCATTCTGCTTCTGCTTCACCAGGACTGACGTGATGGGCTTCATTGGCACATCCTGGCGTGGCAGCCGCTTAAAACCTGACACCAGGGCCAGCCCGTTGGTGCCCCCATCCTGGCCAAAGGTATTGGCAGAACCATGTCGGCCATGGCCCCTCCGATCTGAGCTACTCTGCATCCAATGGCTGCTGTCCTGGCTTCGCCTCCGGCTCCGGGACACCGGCTTGTGGTGGCGACGGTCATCATGGTGGTGACCAGAGCTCCTCTCACTGGATGAGTCCCCATCATAACCCTGGCTAGGATCCAGGTCATCCCGGGAGCAGTGCAGCCTGTAGTCCTCATCTGAGTCATAGTGCCGGGGCACAGCGGGGGACCCAGGGCTGCTCTTGCTCACAGGAAGGTGAATCTTCTTCGGTCTTTTCAGCGTCTGCAGGTGCAAAGTGAACAGGAGAGGATAGTGGATACAGCTGTCTCTGCCAGATGTCCCTGCAGCAATTCCCAAGCCCCAAACTCTGGGCATGTGTGGACAGGGGATCTGGGATGGAGACAGGCACAGTGTGAACATGACACCAGCCCCCATCCCACCACAGAGCACACTCACAATGTTGGCGATCTTGCCACAGGTTTTAAGTGTCTGGATGGCGACGGAGGATGGGACGTTCTCCATGGAAAGACCATTCACCATCACGATGTGATCTTTCTTCCTGGGTGGGAAAATGCAGCTGTGACTCTGTCCCAGGCACAGCTCCCAGCCTGGGGAGCTGGTGGGGTGGTGAGTATACCAAGGGATCCCATTCCAGCCAGGCAGGGGAACAGTGCTGCTGGCCCTGTCCCAGCAGGAGCGATTCTCCTTCCTTCCCACCCTTGCTGGCAGTGAGCACTCCCTATAGCCCCGTGTACTCACTGGAGCTGACCCATTGCTGGTCCCCCAGACACCACATCTGAAACAAACACTGCTGTGTCCCCAGTTGTCCTGTTGGGACGATCACGGCCTCCAGAGACAGCAAATCCAAAGCCTCGGTGAGGATCCTAGTGGGCGTGGGCAGAAGCGGGGGGTCAGGCAGAGTTGACCCCACAGACCCCATGCCCTCCCATGGTGGGGCCACCCCAGGCAACACTCACCCTGGTCAGTGTCACTGTGTGCTGCTCCCAGATCATCATCTCCTCCATGGTGGGCACCCACCAGCACAAGCTGGGGAGAGTGACAGTGGCAGCCGGACAGCCGAGGGGCTCTGACCGGCTCCGGCTCCTCTTTGCAGCTGCTGGCCCCTTCCTCAATCCAACATCAGGCTGCAACAGAGAGAGCAGCAAAACTGAACCATAAGCACCAGGCTCATGAAGCTGCAGGGGACAAAGCCCCATGGTACCAGGACACTGGCACTGGCAGCTAGGTCACACGCCAGCTAACCCTGCATGGCTCCAAACCCAGAGCTGCCTCTGTGCACCATGAAATCACAGCCTGGGGATCCATTTCCATCCCCTTAGACATGTGTCCATGGAAGGGGAGTTTTTACACAGGGTAAGGACAAGACTTATCTCCATGGCTGGGACCACACCATCCTCGTGGTCTGATTCTGCTCTGTTCCCCTGGAGCCAGCAGGCCTTGGGGTGCTGGGCTGGATGGTATTTCAGTGCCTGTCCACCCACTCTGGGCTCCAGCATCTCTGCCAGCTGGCTTGGTAGCACCATTGCCCCAATTTCACCATTAGGTTTCTCTGGGTTTTCCCCAAATCCAATGTTTTCCACCTAAGGCAGATGAGCCTGACTGACAGAATAATGTCCCTTTGAGGCTGAAACTCCTGGGATGGGCCCAGGGACCTCCACTCCTCAGCTCCTGGCTCCCTGGAGGGAATACCAGCACGAACCCAGAGAGACATGGGTTCCCATGATGGTGGGAGATAGCAGGAGCAGAGCCTCCCACCAGTTCCCATGAGGTGGGACAGAGACAGCCCACTTTGATCAGGGCCTCACAGAATCATCAAGGCAGGAAGAGGCCTTCAAGATCATCAAATCCAACTGTTACTCCAATACCACCATAATCACCCCTAAACCATGTCCCCCAGTACCACATCCAGACGTCTCTTGAATGATGACTCCAGCACCTCCCTGGGCAACTTATTCCATTGCCTGCCCACTCTTTCAGTGAAAAAAAATTATCTAGTATCTAATCTGAGCCTCCATTGGTGCAACTTGAGGCCATTTCCTCTGCTCCTGACACTTGGCAGAAAAGGCTGATCCCCACCTCACTACAATCTCCTTTTGGGATCTGTAGAGAGCAGTGAGATCCCCTGAACACCCCCAGTCCCCATGGCACCACACGACCATGGTGTCTGAGGGCTCTGGAGTGGCTGTGTCCGTGCTGTGCTCATTCCTAACAGCCCCCCAGTGCAGCTCAGACACCCTCAGGCCCAGCCAGGAATGCCCACGTCGGTGCCACAGGGAGCTCAAAACCTCCACACGCTTTTTGGGAATTGGCCACGGGGCAGCTTTGGTGGGACACAGAGACACCTCGTGGGCAATGCTGGGGTGATGCCACATCAGGGATCTGGCAGTGGGCAGCCAGCTGTGGGAAAGCGAGGCAGCTCAGCCCTGGCACAAGGACATCTCGTGGGCAGCCCTGGCTGGAGCAGCTGGCTGAGCCCCCAAAATGAGACCAGCCTGAGCCCCTGAAATGAGACTCAACACACTGCAGCGCTGGGGAGGGCTGAGGGAGGCCTGGGGTAATCATTCACCCAACAGGCAGGCTGCAGCCACGGGTGTGGAGGGCAGAGTCCCCTCTGCGTCATCAGCTGCCGAAACCAACCCAAGTGCCTTCTGGCCACCGAGGGACACATGGGACCAGGGGGTAGCTGGGGCTGGGCAGGACCCAGTACGGCAGCACCCACTGTCCTGGCACTGGGAAAGCTAACAATAAACAGGAACTCCCAGTGTGGCATTGAGGTGGTTTCAGCTGTGTTACCAGTGTTGCTTGTGCTCCCTGGGCACCTGCAGGTGACATGGTGTAAGCTATAGGTCCAAGAGACACCAACAGCAACCATATGACCAGCCAGATCATCCCCCTCACAAGGGTGGTGACATCTGCTGTGCCAGAGCCACCCCTGATGCCACCCAACCCATTCCCTCACTGTCCCCTGCTGGCTCCCACTATGTCCCACCACCGTGGTGCCACAAACTTGTGTTCCACTGCTGCCCATTGCTCTCCCCAGGCAGTGGTTGGGGCAGCATGGGGATGGTAGCAGCTCCAGTGGCATGGGCAATGTGCCCACGGTGCCACTAAGCCCTGTCCCTGTCCCCAGTCTCCCCCCAAGATCTGGCATAGGGCCTGCACCAGCCAAAGGCCGAGGCTGGCAGCAGGAGGAGCCGGCTCAGCCGGTTTCCGACAGAAACCAGCCCGCACCTGGAATGGCCCCGCAGGGAGAGGCAGTATCTGGGCAGAGCTGACCATGGCCCAGCACGACACACCCAGCACCGGGCACCGGCAGCACTGGGAGCCCCACACCGCCCCATGCTGCCCCACACATGTACCGTGGCAGCACCTCCCAGGGGTTTTGGAGCCAAAGAAAGCCAAGCTGTGCTGGGACGGCTTCATCCCACGGCCAGATCCACAGTTCGGGGCTGTGCCTGGTCCTGGGTGACACCACCAAAAATGCTCGGCATGAGGACAGCAACGAGTCGGGGGGTCATTTATCGGAAAGTGACACACACTGCCCACCCCAGCCGTGTACACAGCCAACCCCACCACCCATAATGTTTCCCAACCTCTCTCCCACCTCATCCTGAGAACCTCAAAGCCTTCCTGGGATCAGCGAGGTCCCTGCTCTCAGCCAGTGCTGCAAAACCACTCGTCCCTTGTCTGGGACCGAAGCCCTGAAGCAGCACTGAAGTCCCGGATACCCCCAGGGGCTGCTCTATCCCAACCCCACCCCCACACAAAGAGCGATGAGCTGATCCCGACCCCCTGCTCTGGGAAAAAGTTAGACCGAGTGTAAATCAGCAGCAGAGAGGCACGTTCTCCAGCTCTGGGGCGTGGAGCTCTGATCCTCCGGGGTATGTCCCTTCCACGGGACAGAGCTCCAGGAGGGTCACTAGGTCCTGGAGCCACCCAGAGAGGGACAAAGCATAGCCGGTTCCCCAGGTGAAAGCACGGCTGAAAGCCAGAAAGCACAGCCGACAGATCCCAGAGGACAGAATTAGGCACTCACCGAGCCTGGGATCCGACCAGGAAGGAGCTGAGCTCCCGGGCTGGTGGCAGTGGTGTCACTCCAGGGTGCCTTGCGTAACCCTTTGTAGCCCAGACTCTGCCTGCAGCGGGGAAGGAGCAGGAAGGGGGTTCCGGGGCAGCATCCCGGGCAAGGCAGGTCTCCCGGAGGGCTGTCTCTGGTGTCCTCCACCGTGATGGAGGATGTCCTCCACCCATACTCATCGCCCTCCCAGCCCTGCACCACGACAGTTCACAGGATGCTGGTGGTGGCGGTGCCGATAGATAGAGGGTCCTCCCCCCGATCCTTGCCCTGTCCAAGGAAGCGATGGGACTCTGCCCCAGACTCCCAAACCCAAGAGGGGACAGACACGGGGGCCAGCCTGGGGATCCCTGTCCTGGGAGGTGTGGGGGAAGCTGGTGATGGCTGCTGCCCCCTCGCCTCCCTTTCCCTTGCCCCTGTCCGCACCTGAGGACCAGGCCCCCGTCATCCCTCGTTCCGCGGGGCCGCTTTCCGGCGGTAACAGCAATCAGGTCTACGCCGCGGCTCTCCACCTCCCGCCGGGGCCGGTACCGCTCCCAGCCCAGCGCCGAGGCAGCGTGGGGGGACCAGTTTCTGCGGAAGCCCCCGGCCCGCAGCCGCCACCCCGGAGCCGGGACCATGCCGCCGCCTGCCCCTCCGCTCGCTCCTCGGCACCGGCTGCTCCCGGCCGAGCCCCGTGGGGAGCCTGGAGTGGCTCCCGCCCCGC
>VXBI01000154.1:382850-456860 GCA_013397375.1 Toxostoma redivivum | reverse complement strand
GCGACCGACAGACTCCCCTCCCCCGGGAGCCTCGCCTCCACTGCCATAGCAACGGGCTGGCAGACCCCGCCTCCAGCGGAGCCCCGCCCCGGTGCCATGGCGACAGCAGGCCCCGCCCCCCGGCCCTGTGGTGTTTCCCCCTCCAGGGGAGGTGTCGTGGCCGCGGCACCGTGAAGGACTGGCGGGAGTTGCTGCGGCCTTCCTTATCCCTCGGCCCTCCGTCGAATCCCATAGCCCGCTGGTTATCGCGACAGTCCTCCGCCGCATCGCAATTCACTCCAGCGGAAAAGCCCCGCTGTGCTTCCGGCACAGATCGGGGCGTGTCTGGCCGCGGCGCCACCCGCGTTCTATGTTCCGCAGCGCTCCCAGGGTCCCCCGCGCTGCGGCCGGTACCCGGGAGGAGCGCGGCGGCGGGCGCTGGCCTATCCGGGGCCTTTCTTGCCCCGGGGCTGCGCCTGCCCGCGGCCGCCATGGAGCTGGAGGTGCCTGAGGAGGCGGAGGGCTCGGCCGCGGCGGGTGCCGGTGCCATCACTCCGGAGGCCGGCGTAGGGGGACCGGACGCGTCAGGAGGTAACGCGCCGCGAGCACCGGGGACCGCCCCTGGCTGTCCCCCACCCGGCCGGGCCCCGGCGTGTCTCCGTGTCCCGCCGGCTCGCAGTGGTTCAGCCCACNCCCCGGAGATCACAGGGTCGGGGTGGAAGGGTTGATCGGGGGGCCGGGCAAACCCTGGCAGCGGGGGCGGGGAACTTTGCCACCGGCCGGGGTCCCTCCCGCCGGAGCGGGCCCGTTTGTCAGGGCCCAGGGCGAGCCCGAGCCCGAGCCCGGCAGCGGCGTTAGCAGAAGGTTTGGGGTTCCTGAGTGGCAGGATGGATCCATGGGGCTGTGCCTGTGCACCTGCCCCCGCCTCCACTGCTGCCTAATTATTTGTAGTTCATTAACAGCCTCAAGATTGCTGGCTGAGCTGTGCTCGTGATGTTCGGCCTCGCTGCTGCTGGCCTGCCGGAGTCTGAGATGCTCAGAGGGGTTTGGCTGTGTGATGACAGCGATCTCCGTGTAGTCAGGCCTTTAAATGAGCATCATTAGATCTCCTGAGAACCAGCTAATTACAGTGGAAGCTGTGCTCTTTTCGCAGATGTCATCTGCTGTGCCAGGGATGTGGGTGTCGTGTGTAACTTTGGGTAAGGTGCCGAGGTTTAGGCTGAGGGGAGCCGTCCCCAGCTGTCCTGCTGCAGTTCCTCCGTGCTGCAAAGAAATGCAGGGGTTGGCAGCCTGCAGCCTGCCTTCCCAAGGCTGCTTGCTGTGCTCCCACGCACCCTTGAAGCTCTTTTTGGGAGTGTTCTCCCAGCACAGGCAGGGGTGGCAGGTGATGCCAAGGGAGTGAGAGAGAGCCTCTTGCCGATCAGAGTCACAGAACAGTTTGGTCTGGAAGGGACTGCAAAGCCCATCTTATTCCACCCTTGTGCCATGGGGAGGGACACCGATGAACAATTAAAATATTGTTTATCCTTCTGATTTCTCTGTCACATACCTGGTTTTTGGGGAGGGCAGAGGGTTGTCGCTCGGAACTAGGCAAAGTGTCTATGGAGACTGTTGCTCAGGAAGGGTTTAAGCAGGGAGCGTGTATTTTTCCTCTTCCGTGAGCAAGTAAATCTGAATTTATGAACCTTAGGCTGTCTTACCTTATGTTGATAGTAAAAAAAGATGAAACGGAGCCAGTAATCTCACCGATGCTTTGATTTCTCAAGTCAAGTTNTCGGCCGCGGCGGGTGCCGGTGCCATCACTCCGGAGGCCGGCGTAGGGGGACCGGACGCGTCAGGAGGTAACGCGCCGCGAGCACCGGGGACCGCCCCTGGCTGTCCCCCACCCGGCCGGGCCCCGGCGTGTCTCCGTGTCCCGCCGGCTCGCAGTGGTTCAGCCCACCCGTAACCCGGGCCGGGTCCCCCCGCGGGGCGCTCGGAGTGGTTCGGTCCAGCGCCCCCCCTCCCCGGAGTGCGCCCCCCCCAGACACCGCGTGGTCCCGTCCAACTGCTGCTTCCCTTATTCCCCGGACCCGGGATGGTTCCGCCCCTGTGACGGGATCCTGGGACACCGGGGGACACCGGGAGGGGGCTCCCCCGTCTCTCCTCTAGGGAGTCTCGGAGCTGCGAGGGGCAGAGGCGACGCCCGGACCACCGTGCGGGCCACAGGCCGCCCACCTCCGGCGCTACTCCCAGCCCCGGAACCGACCCCGGCTGGGCCTGGAAGNTGCCGAGGTTTAGGCTGAGGGGAGCCGTCCCCAGCTGTCCTGCTGCAGTTCCTCCGTGCTGCAAAGAAATGCAGGGGTTGGCAGCCTGCAGCCTGCCTTCCCAAGGCTGCTTGCTGTGCTCCCACGCACCCTTGAAGCTCTTTTTGGGAGTGTTCTCCCAGCACAGGCAGGGGTGGCAGGTGATGCCAAGGGAGTGAGAGAGAGCCTCTTGCCGATCAGAGTCACAGAACAGTTTGGTCTGGAAGGGACTGCAAAGCCCATCTTATTCCACCCTTGTGCCATGGGGAGGGACACCGATGAACAATTAAAATATTGTTTATCCTTCTGATTTCTCTGTCACATACCTGGTTTTTGGGGAGGGCAGAGGGTTGTCGCTCGGAACTAGGCAAAGTGTCTATGGAGACTGTTGCTCAGGAAGGGTTTAAGCAGGGAGCGTGTATTTTTCCTCTTCCGTGAGCAAGTAAATCTGAATTTATGAACCTTAGGCTGTCTTACCTTATGTTGATAGTAAAAAAAGATGAAACGGAGCCAGTAATCTCACCGATGCTTTGATTTCTCAAGTCAAGTTGCTTACTTCTCACTTGGATAGCGTCCAAATTGTGTCACTTGGCCTCAGCTCCTCTTGCAGCTGGAGCTCCTGGGGGCTGGGGACAACGTGCACACAGCAAATGAGTTTTTGCTGGAGAAGAGTAAATGCTGGGGGGCGGAGGTGGCCTTTGATGGGCTGTGGGATGACATGGCTGCACCCGCACAGGGTGGGCTGTGCTGCAGCTCTGGGTTTGTCACTGTGCTCCGTGGTCTGATCTGGGTGATAGATCTCCATGACTCTGGTGCCTTTGCTGCTGTGTGGAGGTGCTGAAGTGCCTGTGACCCACCTGCACAGGTACCTCGTGCTGCTCCCCTCATGCTCATTGCTCTGTACGTGCTGTTGATGAAGGATCACCAGCATGGCTGAAACCTGCTGCCTGGCTCATGGCTAGAGAGGAGGCATCTGGATGCTGTGCTCTTGCTCTGCCTGAACAACAAGGCAGGGTTAATCTAGACTGTGGGTCAGACCAGCACACACCCTCCCCAATCTCTCAGCAATTATAGAAAAATGTCCAGTTTGATACAGGAGTAAAACTGCATGAAGAAGGGCTGGAAGTCAGGAAGGCCTTGGCAGTAGGTTGACTTAAGGTACAGACTGTTCTAAAGGGAGCTTTTTGAAATCTCATGCTTTGAGAGAGAAAATCTTGCTTATTGCCGGCAGCAGGGCTCATTCATGAACACACAGGCCCAATTCATCCCTTCCTGAGACCTTGACTTTGAAGTTTTAAAAAATTTTGTGACCAACTAATTGAAAGGGAGTTTCAAAATCTAATGGGTGCAGATGCTCGCTGTGCCTTCTCCCTGAATCTGTACCCTCATGCCCTAGGGAGGGACTGCAGGGAATGTAAGGGGCTGCTTCAGGGTTCTGGTGAGCTGTGGGCAGGAGCAGAGGTGGTGTGGGGAGGTATGGTGCTGTGGGGTGACAGGTGAGTACTGGGCTTGTTTAGGCTGGGGTACCCTGATCCGAGGGGATGGTTAGGTAAGCAAATGGTGCATCACCATTCCTCTAGCCAGATGCAGTCTGGAGACACAGGGCCTGGAAACCTTTTATTCAAGGGTGGTTGAGTTATTGGAGAGCTGTTACTACAAAAGAACTGGCACTGTTTAAGTGTTGGACAGCAGAACTGGCTTCCACCATCTCCTTTCTAAAGTGGGAATTATCAGTCTTATAGGGAAGTAGAGTTGACGTTGGATTTATTTCTGTTAGTCAGGTCTCCGGTTACATGGGTTGCAATCTAGCCAGGTGTGCTGTGTGCTGGTGGCACTTGTGTGGCTGTCTCCAAAAAACACTGGGAGAGCATGTATTGCGACAACCCAGGAACAGTATTGCAGCTCTTCTTCTTAGCAGTGATAACTTTGAAGTGACTTTTGAAGGGTTGCTGGAAGCAGTTTTTTCAGTGAGCAGATTAGAGATAAGAGAAGAATTCCACCCTGTGGGGCATAAGCAGTTCGATTCATACCAACTCAATGGAGAGGGGAAATTGAAGAGAGCTTATCAGCTTGAGGAAAAATCAAATGTAAACATCATCCCCAGCATGATTATAGCATAGTTCATAGCTTAGTTGGATGTCACATGCCTCTGTGGCGTGAAATGGTGCTGGCGAGAATGATTACAGAGGGAGTCAGCCAGGCAGGAACAGGCAGAAAAACACCCCGCGCCTTGAACTCTTAGAGACCCTGCAGTTACTTCACAGTCAATAAGTCACAGCTCAACTGCAGGGAAGGAGGAAGGCAATGAAAATAGAATTCAGGCTGCTCTGGCAAATTAATTGTTCTTTAAGATATGACTTGGCTGGAAGCAGGCAGGGAAGCTGGGATGATGGGAGCTGAGAAGGGCAGTGTGTACAACAGGCAGGTGTGGGCACTGCCCAAAGGATGCTGAGCCTGCCTGTGTCAGTGTCAGGGCAGGCTGGAGAACGAGTCCCTGAGAGCACACAGGGTGGGGAATGATTAGTCTAATTTTCATTAACCAGCATTTGGCATTGACCTGTATAGAACAGCCCGTTCCACCACTGCTGGGGCTGAGGCTGGCAGAGCTGCCACTGCCTTGTCCCACTTGGGAGGCACATGGTCCTCTCTGGACAAGCTCCTTAGGGAATGACCTAAGTGGATTCAGTATGAACATGTTTAATTTGGGAACTATTATTGAAGTGATTCATTGACATGACCATTATGGGCTCTTGCCAGATGCACAATCTTAATAAATATGGTTTTCCCATATAAGGTGGTTATAGCCTGAAAAGCAGCAGTGGGAATTCCAGCACTTTCTTCCTTCATGGACAAGTCTTTCAGCTAGCACCAGTTGGCTCCAGAAAAAGTCCTGCCACGGCTGTGTGATACACTGACGAAGACTTGAGAGTTCTTCTCATCACTTGCTGCTTCAGTTTTGTCACTGTTTGATTATTCCCATCCATCCCTTTGGGCTTCTAAGCATATTCCCATGTACCACAATTAATCTTTGGAGGCCTGGCAGGTTCCTCACTCCTGACATGGATGCAGTATCGTATGCTTGCTGGGACCTACTGGTATGAGATCTGTTCATCTGTGCATGTGGGAGCTATAGGTTTTATGTGGGGGTCATTAACTTGTGACTCTCAAAAAGCAGAAATCACTGCACCTTTTGCACTGCACTGGGAGATGTCAGAAGCAGAGTGGGAGGGGGAAATATTTGCTAATCCCAGTGCAAGGAGGGTTGGCTTTGTTTAGGTGGAAGTGAATGCTCAATGCTCCCATCCCCAGCATGGGGAGGGAACTGCTGGCCATGTCCCTAGCAGAACATGCTCCCTCTGGCATCCTGGCTGCAGGAAAGTGGGAGCCAAAACACATCCTGCCTTCCCCAGGTGGTCTGATCCCATGGGTGCGCTCTCACAGATCTCCACTGGGTCCCAGGGAAGACAACAGCGGCAGCAGGTATTGGAGCAGGCTGCCAGTTTTGGGACACACTCTCTGATTTAACACAGAGGCCTTGGCGCCTCCTTTTCTCCAAGATGCTTATGGTGGGAGAGAAGTGACTCAGCATGGTGGAATCATAGAATGAAAGAATGGTTTGGGTGGGAAGGGACCATCTCATTCCAACCCTGTACTATCGGCAGGGACGCTTTCCACTAGACCAGGGTGCTCCAAGCCCCATCCAGATTGGCCTTGAAACTCATAAATAGCTGCAGTACAGCAGGTGCCAAGGTGAGGTGGGGTATTTCCTTTCCCATTAAGTCTTTCCAAGTCTCTAACCAAGATCTCTGATGGTGCCCTTTGATTTGTTTAGTAGCACAGTGACAGTGTTGCTGTCCTTCACCCATCTCCCAGGCCTAGGAGCTGGGTCACCCCATGAATGTGCCCAACAGCATAACTTTTTAGTCACATCAGGCTGATTGTCTGATCATGTCTGTGAGACCAGGCAGAAGCATTGTGCAAACTAGGTGCAAAGCCCTAGTTCTTTGGTGTGGATTCCCTGTAAGTACTTACTGTTATAGATAGACACACCTCTGTGATATTTCACAATTTCTAAATCCATGGTGAGTGCAAGAACTCATAGTAGACAAGTACTGTTGTGTTCTGTAAGCCTTTGGCAAAGCAGAATTCCTGGCCAAGCATGGTCTGGATGTTTGCTGTTGGCTGGGGGTGCCTGTGCCTGTGCAGCCACTCATGTTTTCCTCTAATTCTGGGATAAGGACCCACGCCATACTGAGCCCCTGCTGCCGGCTGTTCTGCCGTGGGAATGCACTCACAGACAGGAAAAGACATGAGCACAGCAAAGAGGGAAATGAAGGCACTGCAAAGGCCTAAAAGCCGAAGACTGTTCAATGCTGAAATGAAGCAAAAGCACAAGGAGAAAGAGGGTGATGTAAAAACCCAAACTTGTGGGCTTGGTCTTGATTCCATCAGCACAAACCTCAACAGAGCCTAGTGTTGCTTACCTGCCTGCCTGGGGAGCATGTGCCAAAGGGAAAGCAGCTGCTGGCTCTCCAAGGTTCTCCACCTCCTCTGGGGAGAACTCAGTCTCGGTCTGTAGACAGGAGCCTGGCTTCTCCAAGAGCCCTGCGCAAGTCTGTGATCATATGGTGATGTTGGGGCTTTTCCTTCTTAGGTATGTCTTTGAAATACTCAGTTCCTAAGCAGCCTGGCACTTGTTCGTTTGACCTTTTCAGTGATGCCACTAGCACCACTATCTGGGTTAACCTTGAGGCTTTCTGGAAACCGTTTTTGTAATTAAAAAGCTAAAAGTGGTTAGAGCAGCTTTTCTGTTACTTTGACTCCTCACCCACATATTTAGCAGAAACTGCTGTCAACCCCTAATTAAGTGTCATCATCTTCCATGGTGTATTCTTGTGGCTTCCCCAGCTTACATGTGGGTTTTGGCACTGGCTTGTGGTGAATTACCAGACTGAGTCAGAGGACATGCTGTGATGGGGAGGAAATCTGAAGCTGCCAGTGTGCTGGATTGTCCCAGTGTTCCCAGCCCTACCCATACAGCTGGTCATGGTAACATGTCATGGTAAGACATGTTTCTATCTCACAGCTCTGGGGAGAGGCTGCAAGTCCCTTTGCTTCTCTTCCAGCTTTCTTTGAAAGCTGCAAACTTTCAGCTACAGCAAGCCTACTGCTCTTTCCTAATTCTGTTGAAAAAAATACAAATGTGTACAGCTAGGGAGTCAGTGCATGATGTGAAGGGTTCTTTTAAATATTTACTGCAACACAGAAGCAAGCTGGAATAGTCCACGTGTGCAGAAGAGCTGTGTTCTTTTATAGCATGGAGCTGGCATGTTCTTTACAGTTGCACCTCTGGCAGATGCCTATGAAAAGTGGTGTCCCTCTGGATAACTGCTCGACTTTGGACCTGGAGTTGCAGGAAACAAACTTTGCTGTGTCCAACTACTGCCTGTGCAGTTTGTATTCAGTGTGAGGAGTGTAAATGTTTTGCAGACTCATCAAGGGGGCCGGTCCTCATCTCCTTTGTAATCAGCAGAATCTGCACGCTTTCTTTGCAGAAATTGCTACTAGAGAGGGTGGGGAAGACTTCCTGGGAGAAAAGAGAAGTTGTAAACCAGCTGTTTGCCTTCATCCTTGAAGACCTTCTTGTTGCATGAGGAGTGTTTGAGAGGCAAGGGCCCACATTCCAGGAGCACAACTCTAGCTGCTCCTGTTGCCCAAGGCACTCCTTGATCCAGGAAAGGGAACCAGGTCATGGCCCGAGGTTTGTCACAAGACCAGCTTGGGCAGATCCACATCCATGACTGAAAGGGCCTGGAGATTAGCTGAGCATGGGAACAGCACAGGCAGCAGCTCCTGTCTTTGTTCTGGGTGAAACAGCTCAGTCTCCTGAACTGGGAGGAATTAATGGATTACAAGATGAGGGCAGCTTTGCCTTGTTTGTGGTCATTAAAACGCAGCAGCTCTGCTGGGACAGTGCTACTGGCGCCGTGGCTGGTGGGGAGCTCAGTCACACTGGTCAGACTCCAGAGCTCAAATGCTGCTTTTTGCTTTACTGCATAATGTCCCACCTCTCCCAGCCAGGGGAATGAGGTTTGGTTCAGCTTCTGCTGTGTGCTCTGGTTGCCACTGTTAAAGCTTTCCTGCTTCTGCTCTCCTGTGGGAGCTTTTGCGTGGGTCTTGGTGGCTCCTGCAAAATGAGTTTTCGTTCTCTGAGGGCCTGTTTAGGCACAGCAGCTGTTAACTCTTGATTTAAACTCAATAATGCTTTTTCAGACAAAGCTCTGTCAAATTGCTGAGTCTTCACATTCAAGCTGTCTGCCTTCCTGTACCATGGCAGACACCTCCTAATTTCTTTTCCAGAAGATCTGGTAGTGCTTTGACCTCAGCCATCTCCTGGAGGAAATGCAGCTCACCAGAGGAAGGGAGTGCTGGGCTGGGTCGAGTCTCCTTCTCTGAATTTAGTAAAGCAGAGTAATTCCCCAGCTGTTTCATGGGTTTTTTTTCCATAGGAGAAGAGTTCTGCTGCTTTTGGGACCAGGGACCTGAGTTCACAGTCATTTAGCAGGGCTGGTGTTGTAAGCCTGTCCTTACTGTGACCTGAACTTTGGGCACATCAGGGTGCTGCCCTTCAAAATGGATGTCTTGGATGTGTCAGACTGTGCTGGTGACCACGTTGTGCTTCTGCAAGAGTAGAATTAGTCAAGATTGTTTTGCCTGCTCATTTGCTGCCTGACAAGATGTTTAAATTGCTAGTTAGAATTTTTCTTTCCTTCGGAGTTTGCTGTTCTCAGTTGCTGCTTTATATTCTGTCACCCCAAGTAAGTGAAGGTCCAGATTTCCAGTGGCTGAGACAGCTACTAAGACTGGTGAAGTGCAACCTGGTGGAGTTGAGGACTGAAACAGAAACATCTGTCATCTCCATTGGAAGAGCATTGTTTGCAAAATCAGTCTCTTGGGAGTTCAAGCTTGATGCCCAACTTGCTTTCTGCCTCCCTGGTTAAGGTTGGGTTCAGCCCACCTGCACATTCCACCTGGGCAGAGGGGTCTTGCCAACCCTATGTGGGACAGGAAGACCAGGGAGGAATGAGATAGAGAAGAATTGCTTTTATTCTACCTATATTTAAAGCAGGAGTAATGTAGGTCACCTTAATCTGCTCTCCCTCCTCCCTTTACTGCGGGATGGGAGAACATCCCAGCCATGTGTGCTGCAGGGTGATGATGAGGGGGGACCACCTTCATCTTGCTGCTGTTGACCTGTGGAGCATCCTGTGATCTTGGGAGGTTTCTCTACCTGTTTATTACCTACCAAAATAATCATATATAGCTCTCCAACAGTATGGCAGAACTGTCTTGTTTCTATGCATGAGATAAATGACTTCAAGGTGATTTAATTAAATTATTTCAGGTTTTTTTTTGGGGTGGAATTCCTGATTTGTGGATGGAACTGTGATTCTCTTTTAAGGGCAAATTAACAGCATCCTCTTGAGCTCTAGGAATTTACCTGGTTTTTCACCAGTTATAGTTGGGCAGCAGTACAGTCACAGCACTGCTTTACATGCTGATCAGTGCTGATCCTGTCAGCCCTCCAGTGATGGCGTTGGCTCAGAATAGCTGTGTATGGATTTTTATCTCATTCAAGGCTGTCTGAGCTCAGGTAATTCAGGCCACTTGGCACCAATTCGAGCAATTTGAGTGGGATCAGTTTGGGTTGGTGCATTGATACAGCTTACAAAGGGTTCAGAGCATTTGAGTATTTTTATGTAATTGTCAAGTTTTGAGAGATTTCATGAAGTCCTTTCATAGCTCGAGACTCATTTCCTAAATCCTGTGAGGCTCCCAGCAGACCGCAGTGCTGGAAACCAGAGTCATAGAATCTCCTGTGTTGGAGGGGAATCCACAAGGATCATTGAGTACAGCTCGTGGCCCTGCACAGGAGGACCCCAAGAATCCTACCAAGTACCTGAGAGCATTGTCCAAACACTTGTGGACTCTGGCAGAGCTCAGGTGACCTCAGCCACCAACAGTGACATATCCTGCTTTGTCAACACAAACACAACTTTTTTGTTGATAAAATCTTGGGAGTCACAACAGCTGAGATGGAACATGGCTGGTTTCTGCCCTTGCAGCCTGCTCAGTTTTGTTACCACTTTGTCCACAATGGGTCCCACAGAGGGGACAGCCCAACTTAAGTCAGTTGTCACCTCTGGTGTCTATTGATTTTACCTAAGGTCCTGAAAAGCATGGATTTAAGAAAAACCTTCAGGCTTGGCATAAGGCCTAGAAACACACGTGTGCATTGTACAAAGTAAAGTGAAGGTGATGAGCTGGAGCCCGACACTGCCACTGATTGGGTCTTCCCTTAGGATGTGCAGCTCTCTTCCAGTGTAGAGCTGCACACTGGAGCTCACCAGGGCTTTGTGACACTGATGGCATTTACCCCATGGGTTAATGGGGGGAGAGGGAACAGTTCTCTGCAAGGCAAAAGTGATGGACTTTGTTAATTGCTCTAAAAAAGCAGGGAGGATCTGCCCATCTTTGTGTTGCCTTGTCATGTTTGGCACATTCTGTGACCTGGGCTAAGACACAAGGAAATCTTGCCAAAGCCTCTGCTTTGAGTGGGATGCAGCAGCTGAGGACAAAGATGCTGCGGTAGTTTTTCTTTCTGTAGTTTCTGTGCACATCTGGACCAGATGGACCAGACTTAGTGGATTTTTCAGTATTTCAGTAAAATTGTCCATTATTACATTTTTCAAAGGGAGGGAGCTGACTAAAATCCTCCTCTAGCCGAATGCTCCTTCTCTGAATGTGCTAATGGCACTTCAGCAGTCACAGTCACTCCACTTGAATGCTGATGTGGAACTTGGTTGTCTCTCTGCGTTCTTGAGTCCGCAGTTTCTGTCAGTGTAGCTGGTTATGCATCCCTGTGCCAGCATGAAGGGGTGGTGTGCTCAGTCCCACATGCAGCCAAGGGCAGATGTAATACCTGGAACCATTTGTCTTCTCTTTAAATGTCACTTTTAACTGGGTGTCATCTGCAAAATGACAGTTTTCCTCCTCTCTGTACGTGTTGGGTGCTGCTCTCTCCATCTGGCTGGCTGTGTGTTGATGGGGGCAGTGTACAAAATGCAGAGCATTTCCTGGCAGAAATGCAAACTGTAGAGATAAAAAATAGTCCCTGACTTCAAAGCTGGAATAGAGAGAGCAGAAAATGAAGCTGAAATCTCTAAGCTGTGCTTGTCACTGTTAATGACATGCTCAGTTACAGACACTTGCTGAGGTGGAATTCAGAAATAAGGCCTTGGGTTTCACTCTTGCCGAACAGGTGGAGATTATTTGAGGGTTTAAATAACGCATATTATGGGGTGGCTTTTGTGGTTGGTAAGGACTGTTTGTTCAGTGATAAAAGTTGAAATCTGGAAGGTTAGCAATTGTCTTTGCTTAATAAAATGGTTTTTCCACCTGTAATTCTGACTTATATTACAAGACAATGGAGTTTTTCAGGAGTTGGATATTGCGTTGCATGTTGCAGCTTTTCATAGATTCCTGGAATATCCTGAGCTGGAAGGGACCCACAAGAATCAATTCCAGCCCCTGTTCCTGCGCAGACACCCCAACAATCCCACCCTGAGCATCCCTGAGAGCGCTGTCCAAACGCTCCTGGAGCTCTGGCAGCCTTGGGGCCGGGACCATTCCCTGGGGAGCCTGGGCAGTGCCCAGCACCCTCGGGGGCAAGAACCTTTCCCTGAGCTCCATCCCAAGCCCTGGCACAGCTCCAGCCCTTCCTGGGCTCCTGTCCCTGGCCCAGAGCAGAGCTCAGCCCCTGCCCTCTGCCTCCCCTCGGGAGGAGCTGCAGCCCCCGAGGAGTCTCCCCTCAGTCTCCTCTGCTCCAGCTGAACGAGCCAAGTGCCCTCAGCTGCTCCTCAGACCTTCCCCAGCTCCGTGTCCCTCCTTTGGCCACTCTCCAACAGCTCTGGTGACCAAACTGCCTTCAGAAATCAAAGTGAGGCTGCAGCCTCTTACTGATTGATATGCATATGGATTTTTTTAATTCCAAAATCCTTCTTCTCAACCCTGAATCTCTTCAGGCTTAAATTAATTTTGATGGTAGAGAACTGCTGACAGTCTTTCTCCTCTGTAGTCTCAGAGGGTTGGATGTTTGTTTTCCTTTCAGTATTGGGCAGGAGTCACTGGTGGATTAACTATCTGGGACACTCTTCTGAGCAAGTGGCTTCTGGACTGATAGTGCCAGAAAATGCTTATTAAAGAAAATGAGAAACGTGGCAATTTGGGAGGAACTTGGTTTAATATGTGCAGGCTCTGGTTTTGTATGGATGGGATGGCAATGTGCAAGCTTTTTCCTCAGGGGATGAGACTTAAGGTTTATAACAATCTCAGAGATACTGTGGCTCCCGGCACTCCCAGGTTTTTAAACACAAAGATTGGATTTATTTTTAATATTTTCTAAAGTGAAAACTGCGAGTGCAAGGAGGCTGGAAGTGCCCAGATTGAAGAGCAAACTGTGGCCTAGAGAAACAAGGTGGGTTTTAACAGCAACTGAAGAAATTAAATTTAAATGCAAGTTTTTCTGCAAAGCGGGGTAAAAACTTAATCTGTAAGGGTGAGGTGGGGTGAAAAATTACTTAATTCAAGACCTGTGGGAGGGAGGGATAAGATGTGTCTGAATGGCAGCTGCTCATGTAAAGGAAAAAGGAGTGTGTTGCAGGCTGGAGTAGCAAGTGCTGCCTGGTACTTCATGTTTTCTGTTAGACCTCCTGCTTTTGACTTGACAAGAAGACAGTCTCCAAACCTCCTTTGCCTTATGACTCGCCTTTAAGTGCTGGCAAAACCAGTGCGCCCATTTTGGTGAAAAGGAAGCCAAGAAACCCCATCCAAAACTGCAGAGCTTGGTCAGGCCCATTCTTAAAAGGGGCTGTGGTACCTGCAGGATGGTTCTGCTTCATCACACCTGCCTTCTCCTCTTCCCACGGGCAGCCTTTAGCTCCTGGCTGCTCTAAGCCTTTCAGCTGCCCTTCTTCTGTGCTTTGTGAGAACTCCCCCGCTCAAACCTGCTCAGTGCTGCTGGGGAGTCCCACTGCTTGCTGGGGACAGAGCTGTAGGCTGAAGCCATCTGGTTTAGAAAGAGGCTGCTGGATTGGTAGCCAGGAAATGTAGACCTTAAGCCATGAGACTGCCCATGCCAGCCTGTGGTATCCTTTATTCCCCACTGAGAACTGTTATGTAAGTGTTGGCCAGCATCACCACACACCTCTGTCTCTTCCTGCCTCCCTGCAACCACCACCATAAAGCAGAAAGCTGGTGGTTGGGAGGAGAAGGCTGAGCACACAGCTGGGTTGTCCTCCTGGAGATACTTTTCTGAGGGAATATATGATGTCAGTGTGCCTGGCTGTGGCTTCTGTTTCTCTCCAAACAGAGGAGCAGATTGTGCTGTTCCCCCTTTCTTTTGCAGGTCACTGGTAGGTAGTGTGTGTTTGGCTGATCCAAACTTGTAGCGTTCTGGTTCAGGGAATTAATTCATTTCTTGTTTTATTGGAGTCTTAGCATACAGTGTTAAAGAACTCATGAGGTTCTTTTGTGTAGTTCAGAAATGCTAAGCTGAAGTTCACTCTGTGGAGTTCACTGGCTTGAGCTGTGTGGCCTTCAGGACCAGGGCAGTGACCACGCCCTGTGCTGGGCACTGCTGAGGGCCCACTTCAAATCCTGGGGTCATTTTTGGCCCCGCACAACAAGAAGGACATTGAGGGGCTGGAGCATGTCCGGGGAAGGGAACAGAGCTGGGGAGGGGCTGGAGCACCAGGAGCAACTGGTGGTGCTGGAAGAGCTCAGCCTGGAGAAAAGGAGGCTCAGGGGTAACCTTGTGGCTCTGCACAATTCCCTGACAGGAGGGGACAGCTGGGGGGGTCAGGCTGTGCTCCCAGGGAACAGGGGCAGGAGGAGAGGGAATGGCCTCAAGGTGGCCTAGGGGAGGTTCAGGTTGGACACTGGTAAAATTTCCTCACTGAAAGAGTGGTCAGGCCTAGAAACAGACTACTCAGGACAGTGGTAGTGATGATATCCCTGGAAGTGTTAAAAAAACAAGCAGAAATGGCACTTTGCTGTATGGTTTGGTGGGCATGATGAGCTTCAGTCAGAGGTTGGGCTTGATGACCTTGGATGTGTTTTCCAACCTTAGTGATTCTATGTTTCATATGGCATCCCAAGTTTTTTCTTTTGTTGGGCTGATGCTGAATAAAGCAAGTTGTTCGTGGTTCAGGGCTCTGTTTGAGAACCTCAGAGACCAGAAGTGACCTGAGGTCGTCACTTGTTTCTGGAGCCCCAATATCCTTTAGTAGTAGTTCTCTCTGTTTAAGGCATGCCTTTCTTCCACCCCCTCACTGGAGAAGAGCTGCTCTGAAACCCACAGTCCAAGATCTGGAGGCTCTGGAAAGCTGGGAAGAGAGCTAACCCAGCTGGCTGGGGTTCCACTCCAAGGTAACTTGTTGTCTTTCACCTGTTAAGAGTCTTCTATCAGACACATCCTGAAAACCACAACATCATTTTAGAGAGACCTTGACCACTCCTCTGTCCTGTGCAAGTGCAGGAATACTAAGGGTGAGGCACATCTTGTGCCCCATGCAAGCTCAGCCCAAACTGGTGCTGCTCCCAGAAGAGCTTGTGGCTGTACTGGGTACAAGTGTGTGCTCAGCCTCGAGGAAAACAGTGCCAGCAATCTGCAGGGTCCTCAATACCTAGGGGCCTGCAGGAGTTTAGGAGAACAAGCTCTGCAACAGCCTCAGTTCTGCCTGAGCAGCACCTTGGGAGCATAAGTGCTCTTTTGGATTTTGCTCTTTGTTTGGGCACATACCTGTGCAGAGCCTGGACATCTGGTTCCCAAATGAATAAATGGGCATTGCTGCACTTGGTTAAGTAGAAGTAATAAATTCCTGGCTCAGCCTCTGAAGTGCAAGTCCACCAGGCCAGGCTGGAGAAGCTGCTTTTCTGCCCAGCTTTGAGCAGGCTGCAGGTCTGTGCCAGAACCAGCCAGTCCTTCAGCTAATGGCTGCTGTGGTGTAGGAGCTGTCCCTGATCACTTGTGTAACACATCTGAGATGTCCCTGTAGCCCAGCATGGGCAGTAGGTTATCTCTTCGTGCCCTCTTTGTGTGTCTCACCTGTTTGAATTTTCTGGTAAGAGCTCTAGAACTATTTTTTGAAATGTCATTGTTTTTAGGTACCTTCTTTTCAGCTGCTAGCTGAGTCACTAGCTGCCATGCTACAGCCAGGATCCCAGGGAGAGGAGAGACTTCATGCTGAAACTTTGAGTTACAATTTTTGGCAGCACACTCCATCTTTGGAGCTTGTTCTGCTGTGGCTTGTTTTCTTCCATCTGTTCAGGTGCCTTTGTGAGAGCAGAGCAGGAGCATCCCACCAAAACGCTTGAGTCATAGAGAGCAGAAGGCCTTAGCTAGGCCAGTGAGAAAAGAACGTGGTAATGAGCAATATGTAAATTTATTCTTAACCTCCAATTCCCCACACCTTGTATCAGTAGCTTTTGCCCTGGAGATCATTCCTGAGTCTGACAGCACAGGGCCCTGTCTGTCCAGAGCTGCTCAGCTCTGGGGGATGTTTGCTCACAGAAGACTGGAGGCTCAGGACCCCTCCTGTGTACCAGTCCCCTCAGTCTGGGGAAGAGAGAAGGTGTTGGCATGTCCAGGGAGGGGAGGGATCATGGAATCACAGAATAGTTTGGGTTGAAAGGGACCTTAATGCTCATCTTGTTCCACCGCCTGCCGTGGGCAGCGACACCTTGCACTAGGCCAGGTTGTTCCAAGCCCCAACCAACCTGAGCTTGAACATTGCCAGGGCTGGGACAGCCGCAGCTCCTGTGGACAACCTGTGCCAGGGCCTCACCACCCTCACAGCCAAGAATTCCTTCCCAGTGTATGTTTTAACCCTGCCCTCTGGCAGTGGGAAGCCATTTCCTCTTGTCCTGTCCTTGTAAGTCCTTGTCCAAAGTTCCTCTCTGGTTCTCCTGGAGCCCCCTTAGGCACTGGAAGGGGCTCTGAGATCTCCCTGGAGCCTTGTCCAGGTGAGAGCAGAGGGTCTCTGTGACCTCCTCTGGATTTGCTCCAGCAGCTCCATATCCTGTTGATGTTGGACCCCAGACCTGGAGGAAGCTCTGCAGATGGGCTCTCACTGGGGTGGGGCAGAGGGGCAGAATCCCCTTCCTCAGCCTGCTAGTCACTATTCTTTTGATGCAGCCCAGGAGGATCCATCTGGATCTACCTGGAGGGAAGAATTTGCAGTAGCTGTGATGGATTAAGCAGAGTTTGCTCCTGAAGTGCTGGCCAGCCCTCACTTTGTTGTGCTGTGGGGTCTGGATGGGTGGTGCAGGAGAGGCAGAGGCAGCAGGGGTGGTGAGGTGCTGCCAGGCAGGCACAGGACATGCTGATGCGAAGCAGTAGAGTTGGAAAAGTTGGAATGAGGCCAAGAAACCAGCTCAGATGAGCTGTATCTGCAGCCTGGAGAGCTTGGGTTTCTCGTTTTTACATCAGCAAAAACTCGGGTTTATTTAGAAGTAGGTCATAGAATCATGGAAGGCTGGAAAAGACCTGCAAGATTATCAAGTCAAACCTTTGGTTTCTCAAAGAAGGATGTGTCGCTGCTCTGCTTTTCTGTTTTCTTAACTATGTATTTTCATTGGTACCCAGTCAACTTGAAAACCATGTCTGAGTTGTGCAGAGAATGTGCTCTTTGAAGGCTGTATCACAAACTCACACTCTGAAAACTGGAAATTCAACCTAATGCTTTTGCCTGTTTTTGAGACAGGTAGAAGTTAAAGATGTCTCTGCCTCCTTTCCCACCCAGGCCTTGTCCTCAGCGTTGGGATGCAAAACTCTACATGGCAGTGTTGTCAGCAGCACCCGTGGCAACCTGGAAGTGTTTGATGAAGGAGTTTGTTGGCTGCTCCCATCAGGCTGGGTACAAGGACTTTATCTCCAGTGACGCATGTTGTACGTAACCTTGCTCTGAAATCCCCTTTCAAGTCTCCAGTGCTTGAGCACCCTCAGAAAATCTCTGTCAGGTGACATTAGCCAGAATGGAATTAAATCTTACAGGATTTAGCCAAGCAGCTTTGGCTACAGAGTAAATCAGGAAATGCCCCACTAGGTAAAAATCCAGGTGCATCTTTGGGATGTCTTGTGAAGGGTGGCCTGCAAACACAACAGAAATGCCACTGGCTGGGATGCTGGGATCCCACAGGTTTAAAGCTGTACTGACTGTGGTAACATCTCTATGGTCTGGTGTTGTGGTTGGTGATTATTGGGAAACTTCAAGTAGATTTCCTTACCTTCTTTGACTGTAGTAACTGGACTCCAACATGTTTTTTAGTATGTCAGAAAATGGTGGGTATCTTTTGTGGGTTGCATTCTTGTATTCTCAGACTAAATTAGATTAGAATAATTCCTGCTGATGAGCGAGCAAGGGGGCCAGTCTTGTTTGAGGAAAACACTTTTTTATAGTCAAAGTTACGAATTATCTGGCTGATCCCTCCTGGAGGGAGACAGGGCTGAGAGATAAAGTTGAAGAGATAGTTTGTCGCTGTCACATGCAGCCTGCAATCCATCCCTCTTGGTATCTGCTGTGCTGCTACTCCTGCAAGCCACTGGAATGATTCCTTTGCATTGCCAGTGCTCCTCCCAGACAGGCTGAGATCCTTTGCAGGATATCCAGACAAGGAATATTAGAAAGGGAGCCAAGCTGATGTGCAAAAGCATCCTCCTGCTCTAGTTAAAGGGGGTTTGTCCCCTCAATAACAATATCCTCTGCTATTTATCAGCATAAGAAATTTTGGGATTAACCACAGTGAATATATCTTTTTTCCAGCTAGCAGTGCCCAGTCCTTTGCCTGGCACCTGCCTTGCAGGTATCCTCACAGAGCCAGCGAGTTCCAAAAGGAGCTTGGCTGGTGAGGAGGCTCCAGCAACACTAATCTGTACCTGACTGGGAGGTGCTATGGGCTGACACTAAGCCCCAAGCAGCCAAAGCCCTGAGCTGTGCCACGATGGAAACCCTGGGTATTTGGGACAGAACAGTTGTTCTGGCTGTGGCAGGCAGGGTGTAACCTGGATTAGTCAGGTCCTGCTTCTCCCTCTTTATTAGTGGCACTGGGAGAGCAGCATATTGGAGGAGGGAGGTGAGCCTCCTCCTCTGCACATAGGTAGGACATGTTAAAGGTCCTAGATCCTGCTTCTCAGCAGGCAAGGGGATGGGGATCCTTGGAAAATGAAGGAGGGAAGTGAATTCCTTCACTTCCTTGCGCTTCTCTGACCTGGATTTGAGACGTGGCTTTTGGGGACCTTGTGGCAACTGGAAACTCCATCTGAACACACAGAATAGAATCCCAAGGGCTGCCTGGGGTCATGTGCTACATTCAGGTCCCCGGTGGTTTTGCAACACAGCTAGAAAGGCAGCAGGAGGTTCTGTGTCCTCTTGCTGCCAAACCACAGCTCTGGGCAGGCAGGAGATGCTCGAGTGAGTGGAGTTGGTGGGTTGGAACCTGCTAGTAGGGGATTTGAAGCTTATCCTACCCTTGAATAAAGCTAAGGGCAGCTGAATGTTGCTCTGGCTCTTCTGGATGATTGTGAGGAATGTGGCTTCAAAGTCCTTCAGCCTTTTATGGCCCTGCTCTAAATTGGCGTCATGGTTTTAGTGCGGCACCTCTGTGCCTGAGTGTCAAATGAGGCACAGAACTGGCTCAGTCCTGCAGAAGTGACTCTTCCTGCTCCACGTTTGCTGTCTCTAATCCTCATGAAGCTCTGTTGTGAGGGCTGGTAGGCAGATTGGACTTGCAGGTTGTAATAAACAGAGAAGCCAGAAGCTGGGATGAGGCCGGTGTTTCCAGTGCCTGACCTTGGGAGCCTCTCGCCTTCCTGCCCCCGCTGCCCGTGAGGGACGTGCCGGGAGCGTGTGTTCTTCCCCTGCACAATCCTCCTGTGGCCAGCGCGTGGAAGGGAGCAGGAACACGGTGTTCAGATAAGGCTGCACCTTTCCCATGGAGCAGATGTTTGCCCGAACATCCCACTGGATTGCATAATTACTGAGCTGAGCGGCTGCAGCCTGTTCCGCTGCTGGGTGGCAGCTATTGTGTGCTGCTCTTGATGAGATTTTTCTTTTGCTTTTTGTACTGTGTCACACGCTTTGGGCTCAGCACTCCAAAATTGTCCTTTTTCTACATGCAGCTGATCCAAAACAAGAAAACAAATCAGTTCATTTTGAATTTCATTTCCCTAGCCTTGTCCTGCTCATTCCTCACTGTAATTGGGCTTTGGCACTGTAAGTGCTTTTCCGGGGAGTTGTTAAGGAAATGTTCCAGCGTGGTGATGTCCTGGCTCAGCTCCCTGAGGAGGGCTGCACCCGGGATGCTGCACCCCGGATGTGGTGGCACCTGCAGCTGACGATGGGGAAGGGATGTGTTAACTCCCTGCTTACTTCTTCAGCTTTTGCCGTGCCTCTTGAGCTGGGATAAACGGATTTATTTTTGAGGCAGAAAGAGTTTCTGCATAAACCCAAAAATAAACCTGGCTGGTAGATGCCTTTACTGCAGAACATACTTTTATGGCAGTCCCTGGCAGTGCTGATGCTCCATAAGCTGGAAGTTTGCTTTGATCAGTCGAGCTGGGCTGTAAAATACAGTTTCAGTGCTGATTCCTGGGAGGAAGGGGAGCAGTGTCTAGAGATTGGGGGTCAGAAACTTGAGGGGGTGGCTGGGACAGGACTGGGGCTCCCTGTGCCTGTCTGTCTCCACTTAATGGAAGAGCATGTCCTTGCCTGGAGTGGAAAGGAGGGGTCAGCCGTGTCATTGCTCTCAGCAGGTACCACAGCAGTGCCCCGAGGCCCAGCCTGTACATTAAGCTTCTTCCCTTCATTTGTACAAGCCATTTATTTGTACAAGCCTTGCTGTTCTCATCCCCAGCACTTCTGCTGAGAAAAATAAGACAAAGACCATGTGAAGAGTACAGCACATGGAGCTTGAGCAGCAGATCCTGGTCAGTAAATGTCATTTTATGTGAAGGTGGCTCCTGTGTGCTTCAAACAAGGCACGGAGCCCATGTGGGCAATGAGAAGGAGCAGGGGATAGGGAGGAGGTTAGGGTGGCTGAGGTGGGATTCCACAGGATTATTTATCTCTGACTACTCCTGGTAGCCCAGTTTGGATGTTGACTGGTGCTGTCAGCATTTCTGCTTTGGATGCTGGCTAAAGTGTCCTGAGGAATGTTGAGCTACCTGTGCTGCAGGTGCATCAGAGCCAGGTCTCTCCTCCCCCTATATGCTTGCCCATAGGGATGGAGCCAGCCTTGCCTGAGCACTGAGATGAATAATGGGGTGAGCCAGGTGGTAGAGACGGTTGGCTGGGTTTGACCAGCACCAGTTTTGTGTGGATGATCCCAAAGGTCAGTCAGTCTGGCAGTGCTCCAGGGAAAAATAGATACATTTAGATTGTAAAGCTTTATGTATGTTCTACATAGCAAGCAGAGTTTATCTCAAGTTGCTTTATTTCTGTATTATTTCTTCAAGCTCTCGGATGGCAGGAGCAGTGATCCATGCCCAGGGTGCAGAACAGATACAGCTCTTTCTGCCAATAAATTGCACATTTAAGGGGGAAAAAAACCCTAAATTTTTAATTTAATTTTGTGCCTTACTTGATGATTCTCATCTGATTCAAATTGTGTTGAATTATGGGAAGAAAGTATGTTTAATGATCAGAAGTAGGTGCCTGGGAAAGGCAAGTTGTACTCAGCTCCATTCTCTGCGGGGTGGCTAAGCCAGCTCTGCTCCCTGTGATGTCCCGTCCCCTCCCTGGACTGCTCTGTGTGCTGGGAGCTGGAGCCACGTGTGTGAAGTGCGAGAAGAAATTCAGGATTGCTTTTGCCTGTGCCTTGAGACACAGCCTGATGCTTTTGCTGGCTCCTTGGGAAGCCCAGCTGGCTGCTGCTCTGGCTCATGGGCTGCTTCCCATCTCGGGAGTGTTTTCTGGCTTACAAGAGAGCTGGAGAGGGCCTGGAGGGATAGATAAAGGGAATGCCCCGTCAGAGGGCAGGGTTAGATGGGATATTGCAAAGAAATTTATCCTGTGAGGGTGGGGAGGCCAGAGCAGCTATGGCTACCCTATCCCTGGAAGTGTTTAAGTGGGGTGCTCAGAGCACCCTGGTCTAGTGGAACATGTCCCTGCCCATGGCAGGGGGTGGAATGAGATGAGCTTTAAGGTCCCTTCCGACCCAAACCATTCCATGATTTGCTGAATCACCTTCACCCACTCCCCTTAATTTTAACTTGTTTTTACCAGCAGTCCCTTACAGGCAGTAACAGCCATCTCTTTTGATGAATGTGTTTCATTTCCATCCTTTCTGCCTGTGTTTTGATAGCAATACATGTGTAGGGGCTTTAACTTACACAGCTCCTGTCCTGGCATTCTTGTTTCTGCCTTTGCCTGTGAGGGATTGACTGAGCATGTCTGCTAGGGGTCTGATGGAGCAGGGAATCGTGTCCTGGTTACAGTCTCCACATCCCCTTATTGTCCAAATGGGCTGCTCAGGTGTGTCACATTGTCTTGTTCTCAATGGAGAAAGTGAAAAATGAGATAGACACACTTCTTTGGGACCCCTTCCCCCAGACCAGGCTGGGTGCGAGTGGCAAACTGCTGGTCTCTGCTCTGCAGGATTTCTGGGGGAGTCATGCTGCTGCAGCCTCCAGCCAAGGAACTGACGTGGCATTTATATTTTCACATATTTATAGTTCCACTGACATTGTATATCCTTATAAACCCTTAAATAAAGTGAAGCTTTTAGCAAAGATGCAGCAGCAGTTTTGATCAGAGAAAAGAATCCACTGGTTATTCAGATTTGTTTTGACTTCTCTAGGGCATCATAAAGCATTAAATACTTACAATTTATGTCTGTGAGTATAGACCTGTCTTATAAAGAAAACTTCATTATTACATCATGTGGGCACTGTCCAGGCTCCCCAGGGAGCCTCAAGGCTGCCAGAGCTCCAGGAGCGTTTGGACAGCGCTCTCAGAGATGCTTAGGATGGGATTGTTGGGTTGTCTGTGCAGGGCCAGGACTTGGACTCAATGATCCTTGTGGGTTTGTTCTACTCAGGATATTCTAGGATTCTGTGATCTTAGTTTAGGCTTCTGCTGGATTTTTTTAAACCTTTTAAGAAATTCCTTTCAGGTGGACAGAAGCCTCTAATGCCTGTTTTGATGATGAAGGATTTTGGCAAGTCAACCTGCCTCGGCTGGTTTGGAGGGAGTGGAAAGGACACCTTCCACTAGACCAGGTTGCTCCAAGCCTCATCCAACCTGTCCTGGAACACTTCCAGGGATGGAGCAGCCACAGCTTTTCTGGGTACCCTGTGCCAGGGCCTCACCACCCTTACCTTGTGGGGGTTTTGCTCCTCTGGCTAGTAGAGCTGAAACTTGAGCCCTTTCCTGTGCAGAGGCTTTCCAGGAGGAAACTCCTGCCCTGTCCTGCAGAGTGTCTGCTTAGTGGTGGAGATGGCCGATGTGACTGTGAATATGGAAAAAACGCAAGTCTGAGATGGCAATTGCTGAATGCCACAACTGAATGTTTATTTCAGAGGCTCCATAGAAGCTCAGGCATTGGGACAGGGTCACTCAAAGCCATGCGCAGACGAGAACAGAACTGAAGGCAGCAGGTCAAGCATGCATGAAGTGCCTGGCAGAGCCCAGGCACAGACTGGAGGCATGGCAGCACGTTGGGGTTTTGTCTCAGAGTTTCCCTGTTCATCACATTTCTGAGCACAGCCTCGTAAGCCACACCAAATCAGATAAAAATCATTTCAATTAGCTTGTTCAGTGTCAAAACTTCCCACAGCAATGCCTCCCACTCCTGCAAACCCCAGCGCTCAATAACCCCTGGAGCTGGAGTTAAATCAGATTTTGCCAGACCATCTGTCAGCTTGCTTGAGCCGAGCACAGCCGTGTGCCATGCACAGAGGAGCCAGTGGAAGATTTTTACATTTTCTGACTAGACAAGTTGATTTTATAAAGCTGATTACTTTTTACTTGTGGTGGGGACAGAGGGAGGTTTTGCTGGGGTTGCTCTTGCCCACATCAGGCATCATTTCTCCCAGAGATCTGTGGTTCCTTGCCTCCAATACCCTTCCTTTGTGTGGATGCTTGATGTTGATTCCACATTTGGTACATGTACAGCAGCAGACACATAAAAGCTGGGAATGAAAGTGGCTTGTGGTAATTATCACAAAATTAAAGATAATCTCCTGCTCTGGAATGGTGACAAAGTGCAGAAACTACATTAGTGCAGCAGGAGAGCGGTGACAGCGTGCACATACCCCTGGCCCAGGGCTCTCAGCTGTGCTCCCAGTGATTTCCAGTGCTCAGTCTGGAGCAGCGTTAGCTCCTTTGGGTTCCCCCATGATCTGGAAGTGCTACTTCAGCTTGTGCCCTGGAAGTTCTTAGAAGTTCTTAGTCAAATGTTCACTCAGAACCTTATTTCCTGCTCTCTGGGCCATTGCAGGGTGTTTTCTTCAACGATCGCAAAATTGTGTTGGCTTAGGCAAAAAACTAATTTTTCAGCACAGTTTGAGCTTGCAGTGATCCTGAGCCAAGTGCTGCTCCAGTCTGAGAGCTAGAGGAGTGACAGAGTTCATGTCACTGGTGGCGTGTGTCACCCACCCATGTCAGTGACACTCCCTCACTTGAGGGGACCCAGCCTGAGTGTGTGAGCAAGGGGAGCTGCTCTGCACCCCTCGGTTCCTACTCTGCTCACTTCCCTCTCCCTGTTTGCAATGGGACTGTGTGACACAGGGAGTGGCATTTCAGTGACTGTTCCTGAGGCAGGAGTTGGGCACTGTTTAAAAGAGAATAACAAGAAGTGACTCTTCCCGTGCTGCCCTGGCTCTGCCCCGCAGGCTGGGCTCTAGGCTCTGCAGACAGCTCCAAATGCCACGTGACAAGACCTGTTTCATGTGAGGGACTGCCCATTTTGTGGAGATCAGGATGGTGAGACACCTGCAGCACTTCCGAGTCAGATCAGCTTCATCTCCCCTGTGATCACCAAGAGGTTTTTTTTTTTTTTTGTTGGATTTGTTTATTTGCTCTCCAGAGTCTGAAATATTTTCCAAAATGTAACTGAGTCACATACTTCCCTGGTGTTGTCATCCCATTTTCATGGAATCTTGGAATGTTTTGGGTTGGAATGGACCTTAAAGCTTATCTTTTTCTACTCCCTGCCATTGGCAGGGACACCTTCCACTGTCCCAGGCTGCTCCAAGCCCTGTCCAGCCTGGTCTTGGACACTGCCAGGGATCCAGGAGCAGCCACAGCTGCTCTGGGCACCCTGTGCCAGGGCCTGCCCACCCTCACAGGGGAGAATTTCTTTGCAATGTCCCATCTAACCATCCCCTTTGGCAGTGGGAAGCCATTCCCCCTTGTTCTGTCCCTCCAGGCCCTCGTCCTGGCCCTTTCCAGCTCTCTTGGAGCCCCTTCAGGTACTGATGATGCCCGGGTTCTTGCTCAGGCTCCTTTTGAAACAAGCCCTGGAGCAGCATCACTGCTTCTCTTTGAGGGGTTGAACAGGTACCACAGGTAAACTGTCCAAGTTCTTCCTTTGCCAAATGGGGCAGATGCTGAAGCAGCAGAGGTTGGGTTGGGTGCTCTGGGGCTTTTCCTGCCAGGAGGGACAGAGGACATCCAATCCTCCCGGAGAAGACCACTCCCTAATTTGAGTGTAGATGAACTCAAAATTGTGCTCAATGGTCTCTTGCAAAACTAAGCCCTTTCTGAATGAGTTGATAAGGATCTGTGCCTGTAGTACAGGAGCAGGCAGTGGTAGACTCCTGCCTGGAAGTAAGACCTTAAACCTGTCCCTTGAATTTGTGTTCTATGCAGGAGGCTCCCTCATGAGAACTGACTTGTGCACACAGAGGTGCTGGTGGGCTGCTGGGGTGGTGTGGGGAGGTTCTCTTCAGCAGCTCTTGATCCTTCATGGTAGCTCTCAGGAGCCAGTTGGGCTGGATCTTATGGTCTCACGTTCTACACAGAGGCCTATGCTCCCTGCTGTCTGAAATTAAGAAGCTTCTTGCAAACTTGGGCTTGGAAAATCTCAGAAAAACAAACTCAGGCTAGGAAATGAGAGATGACCTCTTGTCAGAGGGTTTGGGCCTGTGTTTCCAGCTCTGATTGTATACCTAAAAGCTTGAGGCAAAACTCTGATTTCCACCGTTGGCTGTAATGGAGCAGCAGTGGCTTCTCCTGAGGCAGCGATAAAGGAAAATGATGCGTTCATTTGTGTGATATATTTGGACATAGGATTCTATAAATACATTCAGTTATCAATACAGTTTGTCAAGTGCCTTCTGAGTGGCTGGAAAACAGCTTCAGGAGTGTCTCTCTGGGCTTCTGTGTGGAGCCATTCAGCATAGTGTGGACCCATTGCTTAATGGGGCAGCAGAGATTGCAAGACCTCTCTGCTGAAGCCTCTAGGAAATACTGTTGCTGGGAAAAAATGTGCATTTTTGTGCTTCTGAATATGAAATTGTTTGGGTGACTCCTGTACCATCAGATACTTGCACTGGTGAAGCTGAAAACAGAGTAAAACCAGCTGCTCTAAAGGCTGGCGGCTGTACTTGAAAAGACAAAGCTGTTTTCTCAGAGTTTTGGTGGTTGGGTTGGGGAATTTTATTTGATGTCCCTATTTTTTCTGATGCTCTTCCCTTTTGTCTGCAGGCCTGGGCCCAAAGAAGACAGCTGTCACTGAGGTGAGATATGTAAAGCTGAGTTTGACAATCCTGTGTTGAGAAATGAGAATACAGAACTCTAGGAAACTCTTCTGCCTGCCTTTTGTGAGCAAAACTGCATTTCAAAATACTGATGAGATTACTTCAAAATTGATATCTGTTATTTGGGTGAAATTAAATTACTGGCATATCTCTAGTGTCCCTTCATTGGCATCACCACAGGCACAGAAGGGATGTGGAGGGATTGTGCCCATCATGTGGCCAGTTTTGGCTGTGTGATCCACGATTCCTCTGCATCAGTGACTGAGGGCACCTCTTCCACACCAGCACCTGGAGGTGGTAACTGGAGAATGCATGTATTGGGCATCTCCAGGCATCTGTGGTGGGTCTTACCTACTGGGGGGAGCGAGTCAAGAGGCTGTGATTTGTGAAACCCTAAAACAGGGGAACATCTCCAAGGACTCATCTTCTCTTGTAGAAGTATTCGAGGTCACAGGTTCTGAGTCACTGAAGCAAAACTCTTCACAGTTGGCAGCAGGGAATCTAGTAGGAAGCTCTGTGCCTGAAAACTGTTCCCTGAAACCCACATGCATGTTTTAGGGCATTGTGTTCAAATGATTTTTGTTTGATCAATTTTTTTTACATTCCCCTTCTCATTCCTCACCTGAGTATTTGTATGAGTATTTGTATACATGAACAGCAAAATCATCCCATTAAATTGCCTGGAATGTGACACTTGATTCTTTTGTACTGGAATATGGGTAGTGGGAAGCTCAGCTTCTGTGGAAGTTGGTTGCATTGTTCAGTGCATAAATAGGGCCACCTTTTCTTGCCCCAGAAACAGCCACAGGCAGAGCAGGAGACTGGAAGAGACTTTTGTCACTGCAGTTCCTAGGATGGCGGTCCCTTCCCCCTGCCTGTGTCTGCTCATCACGTTTGGAGGATGATGGTGAGCCATTGGCAAGGCAGGACAGCACAGCTTGGCTTGCATGGAGTAAGATCCAGTGGGTTGGTAGAAAGAGAAGCTGAGCTGTGCTGCTGCTCACAGCTGCTGGAGGAGGAGTGCTCAGAAGCAAGGCTGGCCCTGCTAATAAAATAGGGTAGGATATGGGATTTTTGAAGGAGAACTCAGACTGCCCCTCAGTACAAGAAGTACAAGCAGATTGACCAGAAATAACTGCAAGCTCTTGATCAAAAGCTAAAGTACAAAGAACTTCTTAGTCTGAGCAAAATTATCCATTGTCTGCTGGAGCCATTGGTTTGGAGCTGGGTCTGTGCAACACTCAAGAGGGACAGGGATAGAACAGTGTCACTTGGGAAGTGACCTTAGATCTCTCTACATGCTGCTCAAAGGAACATCCAAAGTGTAGCAATGTAGCAAACCACAAAATGGTGCTGGTCTCTCATCAGCATTTCTAGCTGTCTAGTGAGCTCCAGGATCCATGGGGATCAGCTGGCTGAGAGCTTGGCTGTGGGTGCAGTGTTGACTGGTGGTGGTTTAGAGAGTCCCAAGGGCTGCAAAAGGAGCTGCAGGTAACTTCCAACACCTGGTTACACCAGGCTGTTAAAGGAGCAGCCACAACCTGCTGCCTCCTGGGCTGGCAAAGAAAGGCCTAGGCAGACTCAGAGGTAGGAGAAGGGGACAGGAGCAGGTTTGTTGTCACCCAGAGGTGCTGGCAGTCTGTAGCATTTCTGTAAACTTCAAAATTTGTGGAAGAGACATTCTTGTGGCTCACCCTCTGTGGGCTCAGCCTTGGAATTATAAACAGATAAGATCTTGCTTAAATGGATTTATCTCAGTGTGAGTGGGGTTGGGCTGTGGCTCTGATCTCTCCAGCAAAACCCGAGGTATCAGTGTGACACCTGAGGGCGTGGGATTTTAAGAAGAAATCTTTGTGACTGTTTGATTTAATACATCACTGTTTTAAATCAATGGATAGATAACTGCAGCCAAGCACCAGAGGAATCTTGGCAGCTGGATCTTTTCCAAGCTCGGCATCTTCGCTGAGGGCTCTGCCAGTGAGCAGTGGGGGTGTCAGGTGGAATGTTGCTATTCTAACTCAAAAATGGAGGGGTGGAAGAGCTTCAGTTTCACCTGTTGGCACTGTGCAGGGTTTTCTCCAGCAGTACCATGATCCCTGTGTGCAGTACAGTGTGGGAATGTGGCTGTGCTGCTCTGTATGTGCTTGGTGGCAGTTCAGCCTGTGCCCTGAGTGTCCTTGTGCTCTCCTTGCAGGGCCCATCACTGCCAGGACAGCCGGGCCAAGGAAAGAAGATTGGCCATCGAAGCGTGGATGCTTCTGGAGAAACCACCTACAAAAAGGTTTGGGTTTGGGGAGTGGAGGATGGCACCCAAAGTGTGGGTGACAGGCTGAGAGAAATTATGGCCCAGTAGTTATTAATCTGGTTGAGATTTTTATGCAGCACTCTTGGACAGCACAATCCTGTAAACAGCAAATCTGAAGCCCTAATTCACCTCTTCAGCAGCTGGGTAAACTTGGTTAGCAACGTGTGGTGCCTGAGATGACCCCACAGAAGACACGGATATGATTGTGTTGTAATGCAGGGGGTGTTACTGTGATTATCTGCTGTGAAATGCTCACTGATTGCTCTTCTCCTTTGCCAGACCACCTCATCCACTCTGAAGGGGGCCATCCAGCTGGGGATTGGATATACTGTGGGCAATCTGAGCTCCAAGCCAGAGAGAGATGTCCTGATGCAGGACTTTTACGTGGTAGAGAGCATTTTTTTCCCAAGGTAAAGAAGGGGAAAAGAATAAATGCATGAATTACTTCTTTTCCTCTCACTTATTTTTCAAGAGAGCTTCCATCTGTCTTTAGATCAGAGGTGCATGCTCTGAAAGTTTTAAATCTGCTCTGTGATATACAAACAGAAATGTTATACAGTAGGAAATACTGGAATCACAGTGCAAGATGCAGAACTGTGCACTCCAGTTTATTACCCTTCGTATGTGCTTGTCTTTCTAGCTGTCCATCTAGAATTTAATCAAAATCATACCATGTCTTAGATGGAAAAAACTCCTTCTGGGAGCTCTCTAACTGTGAATAAACAAAGCTCATAAAAGTTAGATTCTCTGTGTAAATATATTCTGCTTGGCAAGTGGTTGTTCCTTTAA
The DNA here is from genome assembly GCA_013397375.1 of Toxostoma redivivum. Lineage (NCBI taxonomy): Eukaryota > Metazoa > Chordata > Aves > Passeriformes > Mimidae > Toxostoma > Toxostoma redivivum. The sequence goes on along the minus strand of VXBI01000154.1, from coordinate 427,681 downwards.
TCTCTGGAAATATATTTTGGCAGATAGTTTGAAACCTATTTTCCTGTTTTCCTACCACAGAAGAAAGGTGGTGGTTGTTGTTCAAAGATGTCTTTTTGCAAGGCTCAGTGCATCTGAAGTACAAGTAACTTTGGTGTGACTGTCCCTGTGTAGTGAATGGTAACAGCCCTGCCCATGTGTGTTCTGTGCAGTGAAGGCAGTAACCTCACCCCAGCTCACCACTACGCCGACTTCAGGTTCAAGACCTATGCCCCTGTGGCTTTCCGGTACTTCCGAGAGCTCTTTGGGATTCGTCCAGATGATTATTTGGTATGGATATATTTTTAGATTTTTGTCTTTTCCTCCTTTATTTGCCTTTACCATGAGGGTAGTGAGGCCCTGGCACAGGATGCCCAGAGAAGCTGTGGCTGCCCCATCCCTGAGAGTGTTCCAGGACAGGTTGGAGGGGCTTGGAGCAACCTGGTCTAGTGGAAGGTGTCCTTGCCCATGGCAGGGGGTGGAATGAGATGGGCTTTAAGATTCTTTCCATCCCAAAACATTCCATGATTCCCAGTCTGAATTTGCTGAACAGCAGCTGCCAGTCTGTACTGGAGGGAGGCCATGACCTGCACACAGTGTGAGCTGTGTAAGCCCTGCAATGGGCTTCCCTCTCTGGTCCTTGTGGTAACAATAACTTACTGTGTTTACAAGCCAAAGGAGTTGTGTTCTGCTGGGTGCGACCCTGTAATGTCCCCTGTGGCTCAGGGGACAAAGATGGGAATTTTTTCTTGTGTACTCACTGGAGAGCTATGTGAGTGTAGTTATTTTAATCATCTTAAAAAGACAGAATAAACCACAGCTTGTTCTTGTGCTTCAAAAGCTCCTCAGAGCTGGAAAGGCTGGTTTTCAAATACCTTGGAGTACAAGCTGTTGAGGCTTCAAGTGCACTGTGGTTGAATTTGGGCCCTTGCCTTTATGTGACGTCCTGTTCTCTGTGAACTGAGGAAGGAAACACATCCATGAGTGCACACCCTCCCCTTCTGGAACAGTCCTTTTTGTGTGACTTCACCTGTAAATAGGAGTGATGGCAGCTGAACACCTGTCAATGAAACAAACCTGTGCCAGTGCCTGGTGGGAGGGTAACAGTGATCCCCTCCTGTGCCAGCCAAGGTGGTGCAGCATGATGGGTGAGTGTTCAGAGCTGAGGACAGGCAAGGAGTTTACCTCAGTTGCAAAGGTCATGGTTCTGATTCATTGTTTCTGCTTCTCCTGATTGTCTCTTCCCTTCCACACCACCAAATGCCTTTAATTATGCATGAGATTATTAACTTGATCAAGTCTGGAACTTTAATCTGTGCAGAGCTGAAAGCCGTTTTTATTACATAATGATGAGTATTTAATTTATTGCTCTGATCACTTCCCTTCCATGCCCCACCTCCCTCTCCCCATCTCACCTCTCACTGGGCAGTTCTGTGATCCTGCCCTGAACCCACTTGACCCCTGCAGTACCTGAGTGGGCACTGAACTAAAAAGTGCATCTGCCTGCTTTGCTTCCTCCTTTTTTTTTTCCTTTGCTGCTGGGCAAGTCCTTATTTGAAGACCTGCTGTTTGCATCCTGATGACTAGATATGTAGTCTCAGTTCAGATCCCAGTGCAGAACTCTTTGCTATGCTTGAGCAGGGCTCATCCCTTTTGATTGCACACCTAGGATAAGACTTGTCACGTGTTTTCAGCAGGATTGATGGAGTGAAGTGTGGCTGTAAAAATACAGCCAGGTTGGATGGAGCTTGAAGCAACCTCATCTAGTGGAAGATGTCCCTGCCCCACGTATGGAATGAGATAAGCTTTAAGGTCATTCCCAGCCCAAACCATTCTGCGATTCTGTGAATCAGGCACTGACTTTTGCAGGGAACAGGGGAGCACAAGGCCAGGGGAGGCTGCTGAGAACAGCCAGTGTGTTCTGTTCCCTCCAGCACAATGATATGAGGTTCCCTGAGCAGACTGTGGTGTCCCCTTAAATCCTCTGTGTCCATCAGCGTGTGCTGGGCTGTGCTGAAAGAGCCTGAATGTGATACGTGCATGCAGGCACAATGGGAACAGATAAGATGTCATTATGAAGGCTGGATGTTCCTGAAAGCAGATGATTAGTTGGATACTGAGCAGTTGGGATGCTCTGAACTGTAATCTTAGTCTCTAATTATAAATTGTCCATCAGTTTGGCTGCTCAGACCTAACCTATAATGCAAACAGTTCTCACTTGAGCTTTGCTACCCCTTAATCTCCCAGGGAGATGACATGGTGGGTTCTATGCCCTTGAGGGCATAGAACTCAATTCTGCAATAAATGGAGGATAAAACATCACCACCTTTTCTTTTTCTCACCAGTATTCATTATGTAACGAGCCTCTGATCGAACTGTCCAACCCCGGGGCCAGCGGCTCCCTCTTCTATGTCACCAGCGATGATGAATTCATCATAAAAACTGTGATGCACAAGGAAGCTGAATTCCTGCAGAAGCTCCTTCCTGGATACTACATGGTGTGTATCCCCCAGGACCTGGACCCAGATCAGCTCTGTCATGGCAGCTTTTCTGTCATGGCAGAGCATCTCACAGGGCATGTCCTCCACGTGGGTGTCTTGTGGCCTGCCCCCATGCCAGGGACAGTGTTAACAGCATGTCATGAAGCCAGTCCCAGAAGCACAAATCTTACTGATTATTTGCAAACTCTGTGGGTAAACATGAGGCAGATAATTGTGTCATAGTTTGAAGGCATGTTCTGGCCTCAGAATGGCTCCCCAGATGTGTGTTTCTGAGTGTCCTTTTCCCAGAACTAGTTAATTCCTCTTCAATTGGCAGTGTGTATCTGCCCCAGCCTGCCTTTGGGGGTGGCTGCTGATTGTAGTCATAGAATAGTAAAACTCCTAAGATTGGAAAAGACCACCAAGATCATCAGGTCCCGCCTTCAGCTCAGCACCACGATGGTCACCACTAAACCTTGTCCTCAGTTGCCACAGACACACATTCCAGGAATGGTGACTCCTCCACTGCCCTGGACAGCTTGTTCTAATCCTTTACAACCCTTTCTATGAAGAAGTTTCTCCTAATATCCAACCTAAACCTCCCCTGGCACAACTTGAGGCTATTTCCTCTCATCTTGTCCCTTCCCTTGTTCCTTGAGAGCAGAACCTGACCTCCACCTGGCTGCACCCTCCTATCTGGGACTTGTGGAGAGCAGAAAGTCTCCCCTGAGCCTCCTTTTCTCCAGGCAATAACACAACCACTTCGGTTTTGTGGGGAAAGCACTGCTGTCCCTGAATTTCTCTCATTGCTGCGGTTTGACCGTTACTCTGAGGATTGTCCTGACTCCACTGGCGCAATTCCAAGCTGGAGGCCTCCATGGTAGCAGCCAGCTTTGCACATCAGTATGGCAAGGCAGGATATTGAGACCTAGAGACTTGCCTTTGGTCAGGTAAATTGGACCCAAACGTGTTGTTTAGGTGTAAAAACCAGGAGCTGGTCCCCCTGCACAACTGTACTGGAGGCTCCAGCTTTATGGATGAGGACTCTTGACATTCAGTTACAATGACCAGGGATTTGGAGGAGAATAGGTTGGACAAGGCTTGGAGCACCCTGGGACAGTAGAAGGTGTCCCTTGCAATGGCAGGGGGTAAAACCAAATGGTCTTTACAGTCCTTTCCAACCCAAACCATTCTGAGATTCTGTGAATCACTTGCTTTTGCAGGTAACACTCACATTCCTGGACGGGATGAGTTTTCTTGGAAAGCACTGCCTGTTACCTAACGTGTATAGTAAATCAGGTGTGGGGTTTTAAGTGGGAATGGAGTTGCACTGTTAATCCTGCCATCACCAGTCAGTGAATTAAATTGAACTTACCTGTCTGATGCAGAGTTCTGAGCTCCCTGTTGCAGTTTTCCAGTGTCTGGGTTTTGTGGTGCTACCCTTGATCACCATGCTGATCCTGGGAAACCACCCTATCAAAGGAGTCAGGGAAAGGAGGCAGGGTGGTTTCATCCTGAGTTACTTTAAAGCTGTTTCCATTACCTGCCTCTATTATTTTTGGCACTTTCCAAGACGGTTCACTGCTGTAGGTGAGCTGAAGGGAATGAAATTTTAATAGTCACGTTTCTGCTGTCAGAACCTGTCAGGTCTGTTCTTCCTGTTGCAGCAGGAAAGTTCTGTTTCCTTCCCAAATGTGCCCAAAGCTGAACAAGCAAATCATGCCTGTCATGTCATTCCTAATTATTCTGCTGCCTAGAAAAAGGAGATGACAGCAGAACAGGATATCCGTGCTCTCTGGTTGACTGCTTTATAAAGCAATTCTCCAACAGGAGGAGAACGTTTGTGTTGTTTTGTTTAAAAAAAAACCCTGTCCCTGGTTTATTCTGGGCCAGAGAATGGCTCTTGATTCTGACACTTGTGGAGAGATAAAGAGAGCTGTTATTTTTAAGCTTGAAGTTCCCACTTATTGTGTTTATTTCTCTCCCAGTTTGGTTTCCTTTTTTTAGCTGCTGTACTTGGGGAAAGCAGGGGATTTCCGGACTTGGTTATTTGCCCAGAGAGTGCTGAACATCTCAGTCCCTGTATTTTCAGGTCCTAAATCCACTGAAATGCAGAACTTTGTCAAATGTGTACACTGAGCTCCTGTTAAGTTCAGAAAACCTCTCAGCAAAGAATCCCTAGTCCAACTGTTGACATGCTTTGTGGTGAACACAGCAGGAATTTTCTGCTCAAATGACCTTTCTCCATGCTTTTTTCCACCCTTGCTACAGAATCTGAACCAGAACCCCCGGACACTGCTGCCCAAGTTTTATGGACTATACTGTGTGCAGTCCGGGGGCAAAAACATCCGCGTGGTCGTGATGAACAACATCCTGCCTCGAGTGGTGAAAATGCACCTGAAATTTGACCTCAAAGGTTCAACCTACAAACGCCGGGCATCCAAGAAGGAAAAAGAAAAGTCCAGCCCTACGTACAAGGATCTAGACTTCATCCAAGACATGCCCGAGGGCCTGATGTTGGATGCAGACACCTTCAGTGCTTTGGTGAAGACGTTGCAGCGAGACTGTCTGGTAAGGAGGGGACAGCTCGGGGACAGGGTAAGGAGCCTCTGTGGCTCTCTAGCATGAGGAGGAGCAATTTCTGACTGAGAACCTTGCTAATCTGCTGACCCCAGAGCAGGATCAATCCTTTCTCCTATCCTTTTCCCTGAAAGCCAAGCAGTACAGTTGGATCTCATGATAACCTTTGAGGACTGAGGCTGTCCTCCTCTGCCTGGCACATCACACTTTTGCAGCCTGCTCCACCTGCAGCTGCTCTGCTGGAGCATTTTCCCAATCACTGTGCAGAAGATACAACGGTGTTGTTTGCAAGCCTTCAGGCCTTTGGTGTGATTGTGGGATGGCCAAACTCTGTGCAGTCAAGCCCAGAGATGACTGTTGGTTCAGAAACTGTCAAGCTCTGTGAAACGAGCTGTTAGTGGGGATGTGAATGGGATGCTTTGCTTTGATTGCTTTGATTCCATGCTTCAGGAATTATTTCTGCTGCTGGCTTGATATTTTGTCTTTGTTCTTTAACTCAATACTAACCTGTAGGTATTGGAAAGTTTTAAAATCATGGACTACAGCCTCCTGCTTGGGGTTCATAACATAGACCAGCACGAGAGGGAGCAGCTGTCGGAGGGAGCCCACAGCACGTCGGATGAGAAGCGTCCCGTGGGGCAGAAGGCCCTGTGCTCACAGCCATGGAGTCCATCCAGGGAGGGGCTGCCCGGGGCGAGTCCATAGACACAGACGACACGTAGGTGAAACCTGGGCTCGCTCATGCTGCTGGGAGGGCCACAGATGGAGGCTGGAGTGAGAAATCCCTAATGAGGCCCACAGGAACTGCTCAAGGGAGCAGCTGTCCTGGGGTTTTGGTAGTGCTGCCATTGTGGTGGGAAAGGGGGAAACCAGGATGGGAAATAGTTCTGTAAGGCTCTGGCCTCACATCAGTCTCTCTTCTTAGGCCAAGCTGTAGGCTGTCAGCTTGTGTAACAGCCTCTAAACATCCACCCATGTCCTGAGGAGGAGACACTAGCTCAGTTCTAGCTCAACACCCAAATACTGGAGCAGAAGTAGGGAGCAGCCTGTCCCTAGGAGCTCGGAGTTCTCCATCACTCCCACCTTTGGAATCCTTGGCAGTTCCCTGAGGCCATCCCAGTGGAGTTAGCAGACAGCAGTGTAACCCAAGTGCTGGAGTCACTGGTGGAGCTGGAGGCTGGGAGTTGCCCCAAGCCTGTGCTGTGCTTGATCTGGGGTTCTATCTGGCTCCCTGGCTCTTGAGCCAAGGAATGGTGGAGTTTGCTGCTTGCTACTGTCTGAAACCTGCTGTTGTGGGTTTGATGGAAGGTCAGTCCTGAGAGCTGAGATAATACCATGGTGTTTCCAGTCCTTCAGGTAGCATCAATAATTGCAGTGGGTATTTGAAGGAGTGTCTGGCACTCCTGTGCTTTGGTTGCGTGCTGGTGCCAATGGTTGCTGTACCTTTGGCAGGATGGCATTAGTGTGGATGGGACTGGGAATACCCTTGTCCTTAAGGATTTACTGCCCTGATAGTAGACAGCTCTCACTGACCCGATAAATAACCTGGCCCCCAGAACGAAGTCGGCAGGAAAAAGCTCCATGATGCTTTCTGGCCCAGGCAAAGTTGTGCCACACGATGCAGGTTCTGTCATGATAGTGGTGTTTGGCCATGCAGGCAGTGACCCTGGGACACCTGGGGTCACGCCAGTCAGTCGGTGACTCCCATGGTCATGCACAAAGTCATGCTGGTTTTGGAATGTATTTGACACCACACCAGAACCCCTTAGCCTGGCTGATGTTGCCCTTCCCCAGAGCTTGGGTGTTACAGGTGCTCTGGCTGAGGCTGCACCTGCTGAAGTTCTGCTTTACCTGCAGGATGGGAGGGATCCCAGCAGTGAACGGCAAAGGAGAGCGTCTCCTGCTGCACGTAGGAATCATAGATATCCTGCAGTCATACAGGTAGGTAACCTGGCAGTGTGTCTTTTCTGGCTGATAACATCTTTTACTACCAAATGAAAGCAGGGGGGATGTCCTCTCCTGGAGACTGTGAGGATGAGTAGATACGGCTGCCCCAAGCTGTCCATGGGCTTCCCTTATGTCCTTAGAACAGGATGTCCAGGATGATGAGCTGCTCATAAAGAAGTAGTTTCCCACCTCAGTGTGGGAAGCTTATCTCCAGAGGTGGAAGGTGCACCTCTTCCAGTCCAACTCCTCCTTCCCTGTGATGTTCCCAGGCAGTTCTGACTTGGCTGGGGAGATGCTAGAGAAAGCTCAGTCCTGGTGGCATTGGCAGCTCAGGGATCTCCCCCATAGGGTATGAAAGGGGGCTTGGTACAGAGTACATGCCTGAATCTGTATCTTTGTTTTTCTCTCCACTTCTCTTTGGAATTAGGTTCATCAAGAAGTTAGAACACACCTGGAAGGCCCTTGTCCACGATGGGGTGAGTGCCTGTGCAGAGGCAGGAGTTGTCCAAGCCTCACAGGATTACTTGGTAGCTATTCATAGAGCCTGACCTGGCACAGCTGCAGCTGATGGAAGGAGCAGTTCTCGCCTTTCATTCCTTCGCAGCAGGGTGTTGCCACTTCTTCCCAGCCAGGTTTCCTTGCTCAATCCAGTTCTTCACAAGTTGAGCTGTTGTACTCACAGCTTTCCTCCCCTGCTTCTGTCTGTCCCTCTCTTCCTACCATGACACCAGGAGCACACACCCAGGTGTGTATGTTCCTGGGCTGTCAGAAGCCCTGTTCTCTTTGGTGACTGGCTGTTTCCACTTCAGCAAGCTCTATGCCAGCAAATCCCTTTCCATGTTTCCCTGCTGGCTTCGTTCCTGCAACAGCCAGGTGTGTGTTTCTGAAAGAACAACCTTAGATGTGGAAACTGTTTTTCAGCCTTGCATTTCCTTCCTGGCTTCCCTTAAAGTGGCAAAGAAAATGTGGAGATGCCAAGTCATGGGAGCACAATCAAACATCAGAAGCAGAAAAAGCTTCAGTGTTACTATTTTAAACTAAAATATTTGAGATGTATGGAGACCCTTGGCTAAATTTGGGTGTCTGTGTGACATGCAAAGGTATCCAGGTGTGCTTGTAATGGCAGCCACCAAAGGCAGAAGAAATTTCATGTATGCAATCAGGCCAGTGTTTAAAAAAATCCAGGAAGTCTACAAAGGAATAAAATCACCAAAATCCATTATAAAATCACAGCAAGAATATAATCAAGTGAATCAGAGCCAACACTTCAGGGTTATTTATAGCATTAATTAGAGTGTTTCAGTTAAGCCTTTCCATTTTAAAGCTCTGTCAGTGCTAAATGTTGGAATAAAAAAGATTGTGTTGGTTGTTACAGAAATTCTGCCTTGAGGGATCATTTTAAACTTAAACAATTGCTTCTTGCTGTTGTAGGACACGGTGTCAGTACACAGACCCAGCTTTTATGCAGAGAGATTCTTCAAATTCATGACCAACACGGTGTTTCGAAAGAATTCCTGTAAGTACCAAGTTCAGGGGCTGCTCTGCTGTGAGGCTTTGCCTTGGCCTTGCTGCTGCAGCTGCAGACCTCACAAGGAGTCTGGGTTGGAGCCTGAGCAGGGTTTTCCACTGTGGTACAGCTGAGAGATCTGGGGGTGTTCAGCCTAGAGAAGGCTCTCAGGAGACTTTAGAGCCCCTTCCAGTGCCTAAAGGGGGCTTAGAAAAAGGAAGGGGAAGGATTTTTTTTATACAGGCAGATAGTGACAGGCAAAGGGCAATAGTTTTGAGCTGGTAGGGTTAGATTAGAAGTTAGGAAATCAGAGAGTGGTGAGACTCTGGCACAGGTTGCCAGAGTTGCTGCCCTATTCCTGGAAGTGTCTAAGGCCAGGTTGGACAGGGCTTGCATCAACCTGCTCTAGTGCCCATGTCCCTGCCCATGGAGGAGGTGGAATGAGATGGATTTTTAAGGTCCCTTCCAACCCAAAACATTCCATAATACAGAGCAAAACTAAGAACTGCCGAGCCCTCAGATTTTCACAGCTTGCCTTGGTCTGCTCAGGCTCCTACCCAGTCCCTGCACCTGACCTGGGTTCAGTCCAGGAGGGATGTGTGTGAGGGCAGAGCCTCTCCTTATGAAGAGAAAAATACCTTTGGTGTGACAGTAGCTGATGGTGGTACTTGGACCTTCAGTGTCCCTCCCTCCCCCAGCTCTGAAGTCCTCCCCCTCGAAGAAGGGGCGCAGTGCCTTGCTGGCTGTGAAGACAGCGGGTCCCACCGCGGCATTCTCGGCCAGCCAGCTGGCCTCCGACAAGGATGACACCCAGTACGACCTGCGGGCGGCCAGGAGCTACCCCACGCTCGATGATGAAGGTGACAGCCCTGCTCAGGGTAGTGGCTCTGTGGTTACCCTCTCTTTCCTAGCAGTTCCTTAGGATCTTCCCTTGTTCTCATCGAGTTCCCCACTGTGCACCAGCTGCAGATCTTTCCTCATGGATAGCTCTTCATTGCATGTCTTGCTGTGCTTTGCAGGTGCTAAACCTAACCAGGACAGGGAAGAAGGTAAGAGTGCATTGTTTTGTTGCTGCACCAGCAGGTACTTGATGCAACACCTCTGCATCCAAGGAGACCAAACTCCTTCTTGGCAGCACTGTGGGGTTCTGCAGCAAAAACGGTCACCTGCATCACTGCTGCAAGACAGCTGCTGCCATGGGGCACCATAAGTCATAGCCCAAAGCCAACAGAAAGTTGCATTTTCTACCCTTTAAAAAAAATGCGGGTGGGGAGTAGTGACTGGGAATTGTAGCACTCCAATGACAGTGTTTGGGCAGTTATAACAGGCAGGAGGATCTTGCCATTGGAAAACAGGAATGGGCTGCTTCTGTGCTGCCTTTCCTTCTTGCATCTGGCTGCATTTACAACTGAATGCTGGAGGACAAGCTCCTCCAGTGCATGGGTATTGGATTGCTCCCTGTGCACTGGACACTCAGTTCATGTCTTAATTCACTTGGATATTTATCCCTAGTGATCCAAGCCTTTAATCCAGCTTTGGTCACCAGTGAGAAGTCTTCATTGGCATTCTATTTCCTGTCTGTTGTGCTGGAAGTGGTGCTGACTGGCTCTCTCCAGAGGATGCCTTGGGAGAGGCTGTCATGTTCATGGACCCAGCTAAACTTCCTGCCTGTCTGTGGTTTGAGTGCCCAGTCCCAGTGCGAGTGTGCAGATTCATGGTGGAACAGCCTCATTGGTGTAGGGACTGGTGTAGGTGAAGTGTTGGTGTTTGACTTAATCATCTCTTCTTCCTGCCTCTCCTCTGACCCTGCTCTGGGCCAGCAGGCAGGCCAGACCTGCTCCCTTGCACTCCTCCTTCCTTTGAAGAAGCTACCACAGCCTCCATAGCCACGACACTATCGTCAACATCTCTGTCTGTTCCCGAGCGATCGCCCTCGGAGACCTCTGAGCAGCCCAGGTACAGGTGAGGACACTTTCCCTGCTCCCACTGGTGGTGAGTGGCTGCCATTCCTCTTCGTGCTGCAGATCCCAGCAGGCTGCCCTACACTCTAGAATGCTAATGACCGATTTTAATTAAATCTCTCCTGGGAGCAAGCAGACACAACTTTGATGGGATTAATTATTGCTGGAAGAAGTGTCAGCTGTTAAGTAGAACATCTCCCTCATGGAGTGAGGAGGTAGATTTGGGGACAGTGTCCGATTTCTGGCTTAAATTGCTCCTCCAAACTCTTCTGTTTTCTTTCTGCAGGAGGCGTACACACTCGTCAGGGCAGGATGGCAGGTGAGAAATGGGCCTCCTATCTTCTTGTCTCATCTTTTCTCTGCTGCACTGAGACCTCATGTTTCTCCCTGTGCAAAGGTCTCTTAGAGGGCTGAGTGGGAATTTCAGCAGCTCCAGGATTTTGGCATGGATGCTGAACTGCTTCTCCAATCAGACGATCCCCATTTCTTACACAGAATTTTCCTTGCAAAGCCGATTTCTTAGTACTTTGAAAATACCACAGTTATTTGATAGGAAAGGGGAAAACGGTGTTGTCCAAATTTACCCACCCACCCAGCACCAAGTCAAGGAAGGTAATTTAAGTCCCCTTTAAGCATGTAAGTGAGCCCTGACAGCAGGAACATTGTTCCTCTGAGCATCTATCTGCTTGTGGCCTGAACAAAGTGAAAGGGCTTTGACTTTGTGAGGCACTGAGCACCCTCAGTCCCCACAGAAGTAGCTTCCAGTGTTTTCAGAAATCTGAGGTTTTTTCCCTCCTGTGGTGTCTCAGAGCCAAGGGCAAGATAGGACAGAAATGCTGTGCTCCAGAGGGGTATCTGATTTTAGAGGCTCATATAATGAAATTATTATGCATTACTGTGGAATTATTTTGCACCACTAAAAATCAGCCCATTGCCCATGTCAGCAGGATCTGCACGAGGAACCAGCAGATGCTGCTGGCTCTGCCCTCACTTTCCAGGACATTGTGTAGGTGTAGTAGGCTTTGAAATGACATCAGAGACTCAGTCCTGAGATATGCCATAGCCAGAGGAGCCTGACAGGCTGATGTCCTCTCTCCCTGCAGTCAGTGTTTGGTGTTTGGAAAGAAAGGTCATTGGAAGATGAGGGTTTGCCCCACATTACAGGCATCTGCTGCTGTTCCAAGCTTTGAGTGATTTGCTGAGTTTTGTTGACGTGCCCTGTGAAAAAATCCCTTTCTGTGGTATTTCCCAATGAAAATACCTCTGGATGCTTCATGTTGCTGAATCATGGTAAAGTCCTGTCCTTGGAGGGCAGGGATCTGCTAACTGTGTGAAGTGTCAGGGACTTGTGAAGCACCTCATATCCTGCAGAATCCAGTGTTAGAAATTGCTGGAAATCTGAGACTTAAACCCAGACCCCAGTGGTGGGGCCCATGTGGCAAATCCAGTGACTTCATCCAGCATAGTTCAGACTCAATGGTACCTCATGGAGGGAAGGAGCTGCTGTAGTTGTGACTGCTCATCCAGAAATAGGTCAAGTGAATCAGAGTGACCTGGAGCATTCAGGGAGCTCCGTGCCTTGGTCAGAGTAGATCTGTCTGTCACAGATTTGCCAGAGCTACTGACCGTCTGCAGGTGTGGCCACCTTTGCTGTATTTTGCTTAATTTGTCCCTTTCTAGTGCCAGTGCTTCCATGTGCCCTTCCTGGGAGAGTAGGGCTCTGTGGACTTGTGAAGATCTCTGGGATCCCCTGGTGAAAACCAGTTTGGACATAAATTTATTAAAGCAAGAATTTACATTCCTAAGCTGAGATGGAAAAAACTTTACACAGTTTGCTCAAGAATGTGTCACGCCTCTGGTTATTCTGGTCTGCTGGGGTCTACTCCAGGTTTAAGGTCCAGCCCTGTGAGGAAGAGTTCCTTGAATGGAGCTGGACAGAAGTGCTGCCCACTGGCCCAGCTCTGGTCAGAGTCAGCCTGGAGCAGGGCAGTGCTGTCAGTGAACCCAGAGCTCAGCCCTTCTCTGACAACTGCCCCTTGGCTTGGCAGGCTCCTGCTCCTCCTTCCCATGGGGACAGGGGAGCCAGCCCTGCTGGCACAAGTAATTACTTTAGTAGCATGAGGTATTAAAGTGAAGATTGTCAGAAACAATTCCAGAGTGTGCAGATCAGTCTGTCAACCTTGGAGCAGCTTTGGTCTGGTGGGAGTCTTGGAAAAGGTCAGAGGCTCTGGCCTGGTGCCAAGCTAACTGGATACAAGTTTTCCCTGGAGGCCAGTGCTCTTTGCTCCCCTGCTCCATCTGACAGTACCTGTCTTTCTTGCAGCACTGGCTGTAAACTCCTTTGCTCTTGTCCTCTTTTCTCACTTTGTTATTCCTGACTGCTGCAATCTTCCAGAAACTGACTCTTTCCTGGGAGTTTTGGTTATCCAAACCCTCAATCCTGGGAGGTCAGAGTGCTCCCTCTGAGCTGAAATCAGCCACCAAGTCTGTGCTGGGAGCCCAGTGCCACAGTAGCAGCAGTAGCAGCTGTGTGCTGAGGCAGAGCAGCACAAGAGGTTTGGCTGGCTCTAGACTGATTCAGGCTGACCTAAAATTGAGGGCTGTGCATAACTCATGCCCAGCTGAGCGTTTGGGCCTGTCTCTTTGGTTTCCAGGTCACACGAGGAGGTGCGGGTCGAGGAGGAGGTTCAGCAAATCAGTGTCGAGCTGGAGCCCAAGTGTGACGTTGAGATTGTAGCTCCTGAAGAAGAAGAAGTCAAAGAGTGAGTGTTTTAGAGTGTTGAGTGGGTTTTGAGCTATGGCTGCTTGTGCTGGAGGCTTTGTTCGGCTCCAGCTTTGCTGGAGTCACAGGTGTTCAGTGGCGCTGAGCACAGTTCTGACCTGCCCTGATGTGATGTGACCTTTCAGGATGTGACAGCATAGCATCTTCAGCTCCTCTGTAATAAATCAATTTTGCTTGTTCTTGTCCTGACTGCAGTGACTAGATTGTCATCTCTTTCCCTTCCACAGAGAGGCAGCTTCTTCAGCCTGTGCCATTGTCACATCCACAGCCACTGTAGAGGTGGAGACGGCCAGCCAGGCCTCAGAACCAGCCAGCCAGGCCTCGGATGAAGATGACGTGCCAGTCACAGACATATACTTTGTAAGAGACCTCCACCTGACCCTTGGGGTGTGATGGGAAGGGTTGGACAAGGCTGTCAGTATCCATTCCAGGCAGTCATCTTGGTGTGGAGCACCTTGAGACCTTGGTGCTGGGTGGGTTTTTGAATGCAGGGAACTGGATTAAACTTGGAGAACTCAAAACAGCATCCAGTGGGGCTCACACAGGTGGCACTTCTCCTATCGATGTAGCTGTAGCTGTGCTGCTCTACTTCCAAGCACAAGTGCTTATCTAGGCCAGCACATTTGCTCTTGGGACAAGCCAAGGTGATGTGGGTGCAACAGAGAGGTTCTTCCTCCCTCAGTCAGAGATCTTGGCTGCTTTCCTGACACAAACATGGCCTAGACCCAAAGGGAGGTGTTGCAGAGGGTGACCTTGGGCTCTGGTGAACTTCAGCTTTTCCTTTCCCTGCAGGCTGCATTAGGTGATGCAGTGGGAGTCTAGTGCTGAGCCAGGGAGTAAGTTGGTGGTTGGCAGCAGAGTGCCGTGGAGCCTGACGCTGGTCCTCACTCAGCTCCCACAATGGCTGAGCAACTTCTGCAGACCAGAGAAGAGGTTTTTTACCAACACATACCTGTCCCATGGATTCCCAGAGCAGAGCTGAGTGCCTATCCCATGAGAGCTGAGCTCTCTCTTGTGCCTGGGCACTGGAACCCTCATTAAAAGAGGTGCCCGGCCTCCTCGCTGTTCCGACTTGTTGCTGTTGGTTCTGTGGTGCTGGAGATTACCTGAGCCCATGCAGTGGGCTCCTTCAGGCTAAACTAAAATGCAGCATTGGCCTTTCCCTGGACTCTTGTGACTCTGCTGCAGAGCTGCTCACTCATTGCCAAGTCACTCTGAGGCACGTGGGAGCTGTGGAAGGAATCAGCCCTGTTTTACAGCTTGTTTGGGGTTGGATGCATGCTGTTCAAAATGCAAACGGCTCCTTAGTACCAATGACCCCTCCTTGCCTGTGGATGGCAGCTGTGTGCAGGCAGATCCTGCCTGCTCCCCTGGCAAGTGTCTTCTAACTAGGGTCAGCTGCTCTTCCTGTCCCTGGGCATATGACTGCCCCCAGCTTGAGGGGCACCTCTATCCAAGGGAAAATTCTGCAGAGTGTGTTCACAGAGAGTGTGACTGACTGCTCATCAGCATTTCATACTTCATCTGAGTTGGAGTTTTGCATTAAATGTGTGTTGTGTGCTGTGGAATGTTTGTCACTACTGGGATGAAGGGAAAAGCTGATTTGAGTTCCCATGAGCACTCTTGTTGGAAAACCACTTGAGCTGGAGCTGAGGTGAGGCTGTACACCTGAGCGCAAGTAGCACCACAGCTGCTCCTACAGGAGTGCTCAGGGGTAGTGGTGCGTGAAGGGATGGTGTGTGCAGAGGAGGATTTGGCCAGTCCCAGAGGACTGTGATCTAATCACTGGAAGTCTCCTCCTGGAGAGCACTTCATTCTCCTGTTCATCCTGAGGGAATAAAAGAGCAGAGTGTGGCAGGGCATGGGCGCTGCTCTCCCCTGCACGGCTTGCTCACCTGTTCAGGCCTGGAGTTGCCCAACCCCTTGTTTTTTGCTTTCTCTTTCATCCTCTCTTTCACATCACCCTTTTTTTCCTCTGTTTCCTTTCTCAACTCATTTGTCCTGGGGCCACTCAGTTCACAGATGGGAGGTACTGGATTTACTCTCCCCGCCAGCGCAGACTCCGAACTACCTCGCGTTCCTCTGGGATTGTAAGTGACCACGCCAGCACAGCATGTAGGGGAGCAGAGCTGCAGCTTTGAAACACTGGGGCCAGCACCCCATTTCTCTCAATGGCTGGGGCTCTGGATTGAGTGGGCTTTAGGAACCAGCCCAGCAGAAAGGGGGGATCTCCTTGTAGGATCTGAGAGAATCATGAGCTCTCTCCTGCTTTTCTGCAGACTGGTGACATAGCTCCTACCCTGGGATGGGCCGTAGTGTCACCCAGCCCTTGGGAAAAGTGAGAGCAGTGAAGCCCTGGCACATTGTTGCCCAGAGAACCTGTGTTTGTCCTCTCCCTGGCAGTGTCCAAGGTCAGACTGGATGGGCTTGTAACAACCTGGGACAGTGGAAGGTGTTCCTGCCCATGTCAAGGGAGGGTACTGAATGATCTTCCAACCCAAACTGTTCTGTGATTGTAAGTACCACATCTGGCCAGAGAGGCGCTGGGGCCTTTATAGGTGATGTCAGGCTCAGCTCCCTCAGTCCAGGAAGAGGGTTTTAAAGACATCATTAAGATGTTTTAAAGGTTCAAAAATTCCAGTTGCAAACAGATCTCTTTTGGCTTGTGGGGAGCAGCTCATAAACCAAATGAGGCAAGAGCTGGTGCTGTTAGGGCTGGTTTCAGCTCTCCAGCTCTTCTCAACATCACCAGTGTGGTCCCTCCTTACTGAAAGTGTTCTGTGAGCAGGGAGAATTTTCCTTTCAAAAAAAATGCAGGGAGACATTAGAGATTTTAAGGGCTGAATATAGAGTTGAGATTCTTCTGGGGTTTAGCATTTACCTTCTCAGGCTTTGGAGAGCTGCTGTCCCCAGGGGGTGGTGATAGTGCTGCTGGAGCCTCACTGGTGCAGCCTGGTGCTCCCATTTGGGTATTTGGATTACAGGCAGGGTGCATGGGGAAGTGGGGGCAGAAATGTGCCCCTGGCCGTGGCTGATGGCATGAGGAAGGTGCTGCACTTCTGTGGGCAAACAGGCAATTCCTCCTGCAGCTCCTCCTGTCCCTAAGCTGTGTTTGGCTTCTCTGGCACCCAGAGGGGTAATGCCAAGCACTGAATGCTCCTTTATCTCCCACAGCTCCCTGCATGCGTCTAAGCTCCTAAAAGGCTCTGAAAGAGACTGGCTGGAGCATGTGGTTCAGTCAGGAAGGATGAAGCATCATGGATGAAAAAAGATGTGGGACAAGCTTGATGTGGTGGGGAGCTTTCCTGAAAGAACCTCTGACAGAGCCCTGTGAGAAGCTCCAAACGGGTTTCTCAACCTTCCTTCCTCCCAGCAGTCTTGGCTAATGGAGCTGCAGTTACTGAAGGGTTCAGTATGTGGAGCCCAGTGCTTCAAAGCTTCTCTGGCTTCCTGTAGTTCCTTGTACAATGTAAACTGTCACGCTTAGTTCCTCGGCTGGGAACACCGCAGGCTTTTTCCAAGCATCCAGTTCTGCTTCTCTTCCTTTGCAAATGTCAGGCTGGGTCAATGGGGGCAGTGTCTTCTCTGTGGGAGCTCCCCTGGAGACAAAAGAGCCTGTTTGCAATGTAAATGGGGTCCCCCTTGGGAACTCTGGAAGCAGAGACCAGCCCTTGAATCTGTGCTGTGTACGCAGCAGTGTGTCTTCTCACACCAATGCCCAGTGCTGTGATAACTGTCCCTCAAGGCACACCTCCTTCCCCTCATTCTTTCCAGGGTCCAGTGGTGTTTTGTCTCCTGTGTTGTAGTTGTTCCCATCACCCCACTGTCTCCAAGATCTCAGCAAAAACTGTTTCCTTTCTGTGGCCACCATCCACCATGATCTTACCCCAGCTCCACTGCCTTCTGCAAAGAAGGAGGAAGGCACAGTAAACAAATCCAGTTTCCTTGTAAAAGCCCTCCTGGACATCAGTTTGTAGCATGCACAGGGCTCAAAATGGGAGGGTGAGAGCTGCTAGTAGGGTAGCAGGAACCCGGAGCTGTCACTGCTCTTAGGTAAGTCACTTCCCAAATCTCTCGGTTTCTCTGGAGCCGAGTGATGCCATGGCATCCCTTACATGTCAAAAGCTCTAAAACTCTGTCCCTACAAGAGGAGAGGTTGTACCCCCACTGCAGCTGGCACAGGTCCCATGTCCCATTGGCATGGAGCAGGTATGTGCTGAGGATGAGGAGGGCTTCTCTGCTGGGAGCTGGCTCTGGGCTCAGTGCTCTCCTCCAGGTGGACAGCTGTTCTTACTGTATTGTTTCCTACTCTTTTTATTTTCTCCTTTTATTTTTCCTCTTCTCTCCTTTGCTCCCTGCTCTGCTGCTGCTCTCCCTGCATTCTCCCTGCCGTCTCTGGCCACTCTGGCAGCCGACAGACGAGAGGAGTTGGGTTTACTCCCCGCTCCACTATAGCGCTCAGCTCCACTCTGTCTCCGATGAGGAGAGCGATACAGTAAGTGTCCAACAGCCGTGTGCCGGGTGCCCGCTGGGTTGAGGTCAGAGTTTGTGCTCCCTCTGCAAGGTCAGCTTGGCCTCTGGCAGTGTGGGGCTCCTGCATGGCTGCGGCACAGCCTGGCTGCCTCTCAAGTCAGCTCTGTGCTGGCAGAGCCCAGGCCTGCTCAGCAAGGGCTGTGGCTTATTCCCAGTTGTTTGGTGCAGGGAAAGCTTTGGGGAGCTAAGGTTTTCCAGACATGTTGCCATTTCTGGAGGATGTAGAACAGCCTCTCTGGTTGTGCTGAGAAGTTCGCAGGACACAGACCTGACTGATGCGGGCAGTGGTCCTCAGGGGTTGATCTCTTTCCCCTTGTGACCAGAAAGACATTGAGGGGCTGGAGCATGTCCAGAGAAGGGAGTGAAGCTGGAGAAGGGGCTGGAGCACAAGTGTGATGAGGAGCAGCTGGGGGGCTCAGCCTGGAGAAAAGGAGGCTCAGGGGAGACATTGTTCTTCACAACTCCCTGAGGAGAGGATGCAGCCAGGTGGGGGTCGTGTTCTACTCCCAGGGAAAAAGGAACAGGACAGAAGAAAACAACCTCAAGTTGTGCTAGGGGAAGTTTAGGTTGGATATGTGGTAAAATTTCTTGACTGAAAGGGGATTGTCAGGTATCAGAACAGGCTGCCCAGGGCAGTGGTGGCATCACTGTCCCTGGAAGTGTTCAAATGACGTGTGGCTGTGGCATGTGGAGACATGGGTTAGTGGTGAACATGGTGGTGGTGCTGGGATGATGGCTGAACTTGGTATTCTTGGAGGTCTTTTCCCACCGTAACGACTCCATGATTCTGTGACTCTGTTCTCTCTGCCTCTTGCAGTAATCTCTATGCAGACACAGAAGTCCCAGAGAGCAGCGATTCCCTCTGCAGGTCGATGTTCCCTTTTCGTTGATGCAGCCATTCCAGTGGGATGGGGAAGAGCTTGCTGACACCAGTATTGCTGCACTGCAGGATCCCGGGCACTGCGTTTCAGAACGGAGCAAAACTATAACCATGTATTTCTACTTACCCCAGACGTGGGCAGCAAAGAAACCACCCACTCACCCGCAGCTCCTAGCAGAGAATTCCAACTGGGTGTAGAGAATCCTTGGTAGTAACACAGTGTTTTCCAGATGTGCACTACCGTAGCTACCTATCCATGTGTGATACTGTGAACCTTTTTAATTTTTTAATCATGTATTTATTTCTTTTATCTTTGCACAGAGACAGCACAAATGTGCTTTTTTAAACATTTAGTTTACTGCACTTTTTTTTTTTTTTTTCATATATTTGTGCATCAAAAAGAAGCATGAGACTTCACTGAAGAATGGGTAGGAGCACGTTGCTGGGGAGGGCAGGGAGCGGAGTGGCTTCATGTGAGGCAGCAGTTGGTCTGACCAGTTGAGGGAGTCAGGAGGTTTAAGGCTGTCCAGACTCTGCCACGGTTTTTCCAAGTGGCCCAAGGCAAGTCGCTAAACCACTCTGTGCCTCGGTTTCCCCCATGCTAGTGGGTGCACAGTACCTGCTTCTGTTACAGCACTTAAACCCTGGGATGAAAGGTGCTATGAAAACAAAATGTATTAAAGGCCATGGAATAGAATTGCTCCCATGTTACCATAGTCCAAAGCAGCCATGCCAATTCACTTGGATCCAAACTCTCTAGTGACTTCTGTCTGTAACACTGTGTGGGGCAGCACACAGTTCCTGGTGACAGTGACATGGACTCCTCAGCTCTCCCTGAAGTCACGATGGATTCCACCTTCATCCTGTGCTGCACTGCTGCGCCACCCCTCCCTCTGTGCTTGGAGTCCTCACTTCATCCGACCGGCCACCACCTGCTCCAGCCCCACAGGCATGGACAGATGGGAACTGGGCAGCTCCCACACCCAGCCACGTTGAAGGGCAAGTTCCCCACTCTGCCCAGCCCACATGGGGTTTGTCCAGACCCTGCATCCTCCTGGAGCTACTCAGCCCCTCACGTGCTGGTGGGTGTACTCTGGGGTCACGGACAAGACACTGGGTTCACACGTCCTCTCCACCCCTCAGGGCAGGCAGGGAGACAAGGGCACGTTCACACACTGGAGGCAGGAATGGGAGCCTGACTCTGCCACGGAATTGTGCCAACTGCTGCGCTCGGGGACTCTTGGACAAAAAGCTGGGTGACATGGGTGTTGCCTGGGGTCACATCTGCTGGTGGAAATCCCTGCTGTGGGTGTCTGAGAAGGTTTGCTTTGCAAGGGCTGTGTAAAGAGAGAATTTGATGTCAGGAGGCAGTGTTCAGGCTCATCCATCAACAGGACACATATCATAGCATAGTCTGGAATCCAGCAATCCCATCCTCCTCTCCCAGAGAGAAAACAGGAAATCCTTTAGACCAGAGGGAGACAGGTCTTGTTCACGTGCTTTATGAACCTCACTTGAGAAAGAGGGTTGAAATCTCTTTATTCCCTTTACAATCTTCACTGTCCTTGAGATTCCTTGTAGAGGGGTGGGGAAGTGGGACCCTGCTCTGAGGCCTCAGTCCCCACAATCTGTCTTCACAGCAGCACTCAGGAGTGGTTATGTTGGGTCCCAGAAGGTAGCTGGGCTGATGGGAAGCTCTTCCTTCTGTACTGTGCTGAACTTAGTGAGAATCTTCAGGAATTGATGTTTTTTTTCCTTACCTGGAATACAGGACTTGGACTTCCCTTCCCTGCCTGTAGATGCAGAAGGCTGTGAGTTGTGCTTCTTGGGAGCATAGTCTGGGGATTGTGCAAGTTGCTGCTGTTCATGTATCCATGTATTTACCAAATAGTCTATCAAAAGTCGATCTCAAGAAACTCTCCCCTTTCTGTCGCTGCTTGGCAGCTCGTTCTCCCAGCTGCAGCTCCTGCCCTATCCCACCTTCCTGTGCTACCCGGGGGGCTCTGCAGGCTGGGGGGGCTCAGCGGTTGGTGGAGAGGAATGGGAGCCTTGCAATACCTACAGTCTCACCTACCTTTGGACTCCAGGCAAGGAGCTTTAAAAAGCTAGAAATTCAACCTCTTTTTCCTCTAGCAGTGTGTGTAGAATGGCCAGAGGGAGCCACATCTGTGCTGCAGATGCTGCTGTTGGATGCTATGCTGGAGGAGGGGGCTCTGGGGGGAACCAGGGTGGGCTCGAGCTGTTCTGACCCAGGCCCCTGCCCTGGAACCACCTCAGTCAGGGGCTGGAGGGTTTGGCCTCATCACAACCTTCCAGCCACATGAAATCAAGCATCTTTTTTGAGATGGTTTAAGCATCGTTGATGGAGATTTTATTCCTTCCCCTCATTTCTAGGGGGATCTCTAAAGCTGCTTGGCCTCTGTGCAGGGAGTGTCCCAGAGAATGAGATTTGTGAGCTGGAGCTGTGATTGGGTCCTGAGAGAGGGGGTGAACCCAGAGCTCCTGCAGCATGTTCATTCAAAGAATTGTCTTCCCTTTTTGAGATGATTCTTGTGCATAGTTCTGTAATGCTGGACCCTTTGGAGCAGGTCTGGACGGGGTGGAAGGGACAGGCAAAGACTCAGAACAGCTTTGTCAAGGGGAAAAGGAGGAACCTTTATGTAGGCAGATGTTGATCTGAAATGGAAACTGCCCCTGTTCAGGCTGGCACAGTCCCTGCCCTGTCACCTCATGTCCCAGCAGCTCAGTGCTGAGGAACTGTTCGGCCTCTGCTTCCCACAGAGGCTGAAAGGACCTTGGATTTTAGAGCTCATTCTTGGGCCCCTCTGCATGGCACTGCAGGGGAGCAGCAGAAGCTCTGGAGCATGTCACAGGCACTGCCAGTGCTGCCTGGGCAGGAACAGCACTTGCCCATGGCAAAGAGCACTCTTGTCTGAGTGTTCTTCCATCTGCACTTCAGCTCATTCTGGACTTGAGCTGCTATTCTCTGCCAGGTTCTATTGAGTGACCCAGCAGGTGCTGTCCAGGCTCTCCATCATTAAAGGAGGCACCGCGAGTCTTGTACTCTTGAGATTTGACCCCACAGGACCTTCCCCACAGCTCCTTCCCACACAGGTCTGTGTGCCACTGCTGTCCTTCATCCCCATCTTCCCAGCTGGGATCTCAGGCTCTGTGCGACATGCCCTGACCATTGCCTGGTGCTGGCGCTGCAGGTGAGCTCTCTTCCAGGTAAGGGGATGGCAGGAGAAAATTGGCATGTCTGTCCTTGAGTTTGCAGGCAGGCTCCTGTAAAGGCTCTGGGGCAAACCCAGGAGCTCGCAGAGGGGATGCAGCTTTTGGTTGCCGCTGCCTCTCTGGCGACGTGTGCTGGAATTGCACTTTGGGGGAGGTTTTTAGTGAAACCAGAGCACTCATGGGGCTTGGTCCAAGAAAGGCAGAGGTGCTTGCAGGGCTCCATTGCCCGCCCGCATTCCCCTTCTCATTCCCAACCTCTGCGCCAGCGCTTCCCAAATGGACAAGGAGAAAGCAGGGTTGAGGCGTCTTGGGCCATGTCTGAGGGGTTTTTTTCTGTCCATGTCTACATGCGCCAAGTCTGTCCTGGTGGCTGTCCCTCTTCCCACCCACGTCTGTCCTGGTGGATGTCCCTGTTCCCACAAGTGTCCCGGTGGATGTTCCCGTGGATGTCGCTGTTCCCACACCTGTCCATGTTCGCGCTGCGCGAACACCGTGTGCCGAATGTACGGCGGAGGGGGCGCGGACGCTGCGGCCGGACGGGGACGCCGATGTTGGGGTGTTATCCTATCTCTTGTCGGGGGCTCGAGGCCTGGGCGCTTTTTTTCTTTCCTCGGTTGTTTTGAGGGTTTTTCCCCTCCTTCTCCGGGGAGCCCCTTTTCCAGAGATCTGTACCCCGCTCTGATAAAGCGTTCTGCAGTCTGTGCTGTGCTTTTCAGCGTGTCCGCCTCCTATGTGGGCGCCGCGCGGGCGCGGCCCGGTTTGGGGAAAAGGGGAGCAGGTCGGGNCAGGCAGACGGCGGGGCAGCCTGATGCCCTGAGGCCCCGCGAGGCCCCGGGGCGGAGCCGCCGCTGCCGATGGGCTCCGGGTCGCGCAGCCCGGCCCGGGGAGGCCGCTCGGAGCGGGAAAGGGACCACGACCGGGAAAAGGAACGAGACCGGGACCGAGAGAGGGAGCGAGATCGGGGGCGCTCGCGGTCCGGGAGCCGCGGGCGGCGGCACCGGAGCAAGAGCCGGAGTCGGGGCCGACGCCGGGAGCCGAGCTCGGGGTGAGTGGGCACCTGGCCCGGAGCGGCCGCGCCGTGTCTGTGGGGCAGCGGGCTCGTAGGAGCGGGACTGGTGTGCCGGGGCCCGCGCGGCCCGAACCGGCCGGTGTTCCCATCCCTAGGCCCGGCGTGGGACGGGAGGGGGTGCTCGGTCCCGCCAGCCTCGGGGACGGCCGAGGACTGGGGGCGGGCGGTCGGTCCCGAGCGCTGCTCGTGACACTGGCCCGGGGCGATCAGGGGTGGGGGGTACAGGATCCCCTCGCTGTCTCGGCGCTGCCGGTGGCGCCGGTGCTGGGCTGGCCTCACCTCACCTGCGGCGGGGAGATGTTCTGTGCCCGGCACTGCCGTAGCCTTCTCGCGCTGAAGCCCGGCTGTGCCCCCCCGCAGCTCAGACTCCGGCGATGAGAGACAGAAATGGAAAAAGAAGAAAAGAAGCAGTAGCCGGGACCGGCACCGTAAGGACCGGAGAAAACAGCGCTCACGGTCCCGGGGCCGCTCCTCTGGCTCCAGCTCGGACAGGACAGCGCGGAGCCGGGGACGGCACCGCAGGAGGGATGGATCCAAGTCCTCCGTGTCCTCCGTCAGCTCCCCCTCCCCACCGCGGCTCCGGGGCCGGGAGGAGCCGGGGCAGCAGCTGAGCCTGCAGGAGCGGCTGAGGCTGAGGGAGGAGAAGAAGAAACAGGCGGCTCTGCTGAAGGCCCTGGAGACACCCGAGGAGAAGCGAGCACGGAGGTTGGCCAAGAAGGAGGCCAAAGAGAGAAAGAAGCGGGAAAAGATGGGCTGGGGTGAGGAGTACATGGGCTACACCAACACCGACAATCCCTTTGGGGACAACAACCTGCTGGGCACATTCATCTGGAGCAAGGTGAGTTCTGCCCTGTCCCTGCAGCCAGATGGAACAGGCAGGGGGAGTCAGGAGAATCTGTGCCCGAGGTGGCGTCTGTATCCAGGGCAGTGAGATAAGAAGGTGGATCGAGAGCAGGAGAGGGTCTTGGAGCTGCTGGAAGCTGCAGGCTGAGTGCTAGGCAGCATTTAGTGGGTCAGGGACATGGGGATGGTAACAGGAATGCAGCACTTCTGCTATAGGAATGATGGAGGGGGTGTTCAGGGTTAGGGAGAAGAGAAGGCTTTCTGGAGAAGAGAAAGCTCTGGAGAGACCTTAGAGCTCCTTCCAGTGGCTACAAAGGCTCTAGGAGAGCTGGAGAGGAACTTTACAAGGGGCTGGAGGGGCAGGAGAAGGGGAACGGCTTCCCATTGCCAGAGGGCAGGGCTGGGTGGGATAATGGGAAGGTGAGGATGGGAAGGCCCTCGCACAGGTTACTCAGAGCAGCTGTGGCTGCCCCTGGATCCCTGGAAGTGTCCAAGGCCGGGCTGGATGGGGCTTGGAGCAAGCTGATGTAGGGGAAGGTGTCCCTCCCATGGCAGGAGGTAGAACAAGGTGGTCTTTAAGGTCCCTTCCCTCATGATTCTATGATACTGTTGTGCTAGCACTCACCTCATCAGGCCAGGCTATTTGGCCTGAGCCTGGGTTTGCTGAGGAGCAGTGTTTGAGTGATCTAGGGACCTTCAGCAGGATCAGACCTCACTTGAGCAGCAGAAACAGGTGAATGGAGTAGCATTTGCCCCAGTGGGGGGCCCTGGAGCTCCTTGGGTTCCACAGCTTCCCTTGCCCATTCTGTTCAAGGCACTGGAAAAGAAAGGGATCAGCCATCTGGATGAGAAGGACCTGAAGGAGAGGAACAAGCGAATCCAGGAGGACAATCGCCTGGAGCTGCAGAAGGTGGGATTAGATGTCCTTTCCATATCATTATCTGGCAGAGAGCCCTGTTTATGGCTTGGTTCTCTCCATCCCTCTCTGGGAAGTCCCCTTTTTCTTCTCCTGGACATGCCCAGTCTGTAGGATTGTGGGAGCCATAGAATCCTGTATTCTGCTATTCTGCAACCTCTCTCCTTGGGGTTGAGCCCAAGAACTCAGGAGGTGCTGAGGAGGATAATGCCAGGTCATGACACTGAGGCACTCAGTTGTGCCTGTGTCCCCTGTCTCCCACGGGGCTGGCAGTGAGCTCAGACAATGTGGCCCCACTGGCTCCCCACTCTACAGGAGCTCAGGCTGATGGCAGGAGTCAAGGCAACTCAGGGACAGGTCATGTCATGGCTGTGTCCTCGAGCAGGTGTCTCTGGTGTCTGCACAGTGGCCCATCCACAGTGGCCTCAACAGCTCTGTCACCCTGGGCAGGTGAAGCAGCTGCGCCTGGAGCGGGAGCGGGAAAAAGCCATGCGGGAGCAGGAGCTGGAGATGCTGCAGCGGGAGAAGGAGGCAGAGCACTTCAAAACCTGGGAAGAGCAGGAGGACAACTTCCACCTGCAGCAGGCCAAGCTGCGGTAGGTGTGCAGCTGCTCAGAGCTGGGCCTGGCAGGGAGCAGATGATGGCACTGCTCAGTGTCCCCCACTGTCTCTTTGTTCCTCTTCCTTCACCAGATCTAAGATCCGGATTCGGGATGGGAGGGCGAAACCCATTGATCTTCTGGCCAAGTACATCAGCGCAGAGGACGATGACCTGGCTGTGGAAATGCACGAGCCCTACACCTTCCTAAATGGCTTGACCGTCTCTGACATGGAGGACCTGGTGGAGGACATCCAGGTGCCTGCTCTGCTGCTTGCCTGGGCTCAGGGCTTCTCTACCTGCTCTGCTTTCCTGCTGATGTTGTGGAGCAGGTGCTTGATGTGTCTCTTGCCTGCAGGTGTACATGGAGCTGGAGCAAGGGAAGAACGTGGACTTCTGGAGGGATATGACCATCATCACAGAGGATGAGATAGCCAAGCTCCGCAAGCTGGAGGCCTCTGGGAAAGGAGGACCAGGTGAACAGGAGGGCAGATCCTGGTGTGGATGTCAGGGACTGTGAGTGGTGGGTCACGCAGGGAGCAGGGTCTGCCATGCATGCTCAGGCTCAGAGGGGCTCTTGGACCTGCTGAATGGAGGCTGTGGGTCTGGCAGTTGTCCCTGGCTGGGGTCCAGCCTTCTGCTGTTGGCAGAACCCAGATGAGGGCAGCTGAGTGCCTGGACACTGACTGGCTGCCCTCACCTGTCCAGGGGAGCGTCGGGATGGTGTCAACGCCTCGGTCAGCTCAGATGTCCAGTCTGTGTTCAAGGGGAAGACATACAACCAGCTGCAAGCTCTGTACCAGGGCATCGAGAGCAAGATCCGGGCAGGAGGGCCCAACCTGGACATCGGGTACTGGGAGAGCCTCCTGCAGCAGCTGAAGGCTTACATGGCTCGGGCCAGGTGAGAGCAGAGAGTGGTGACTGTGCAGACCCTGCAGTGGGCAGAGCTGGGGAGGCATAAAGCCAGTTGGTGGAGGAAACGGGAAAGGGTGTTCTACCTTTTCTGAGATGGCTGATTTTCAAGAGGGGAGCAGGGTGGGACACCCAGTCCCTTCTGCAGTGGTGATGTTTAATGAGGTCTCCAAAAGGAAACTGAACTGGGGCTTATTCAGCCCAAAGCCATCCAAGCCCAGCAGGTTTCTGCCCATGGAGGTGGATGTCACAGCTTTGGGCAGTTGGAGTGAGGTGGTTCTGCTGGGCAGAACCTGTCAGCTCCTCTTCTCTCTCAGGTTGCGGGAGCGGCACCAGGATGTGCTGCGTCAGAAGCTGTACAAGCTGAAGCAGGAGCAGGGTGTGGAGAGTGAACCGCTCTTCCCCATCATCAAGCGGGAGCCAGCTTCCCCCAGCGACAGGTAAGCAAACACCTGGGCCTGTTCCCAGTCACAAAGGCAGTCTTGTGCCCTCACCCTTCCTGAGGCAGAGCTCAGGTGATCAGCAAACGAGGATAACATCCCCATCCCAGTCCTCTCTTCTCCCTTCCACACAGGCTGGATCCCGAGGACAGCCTTGAGGCACAGCCAGGGCCATCCTCAGAGCCAGAAGCAGAGCAGGACACAGAGGCCAAAGGAGAGGCGGAGGGGGAGGCTGTGCTGATGGAGGAGGATCTGATCCAGCAGAGCCTGGATGATTATGACGCGGGCAAGTACAGCCCCCGGCTGCTGGGCCCCAATGAGCTGCCCTTTGACGCCCACGTGCTGGAGGCCGAGGAGGACATGCACCGGCTGCTGCTCCTGCGCCAGCAGCTCCAGGTGACAGGTGAGCCCCAGGGCAGGCCTTGTGCCCACCAGCTTTGCAGCCTGCATGGCATGGAGGGCATGCAGGGATTCGGGGTGCAGGGCTGGAAGGGACACTGCCCTCGGGAAAGGACAAGAGCTGGATCTGGGGCAGGCACCCAGAGCTGACCTGGCAGAGGGGTGCCCCTGGAGCAAAGGGCACTGTGGCCTGGGCAGGAGCAGGGAAATGGTGCTCAGGGGGACCTGCCTCAGTACCACCAAGGTGTTTGGGTGCAGATAGGCAGGAGGGGTGTTATGGTCAAGTTTTCTGGCACAACTCAGCCCAGTGCCCATTCAGAGCCCACAGGGCAGCCCATGCATTCCCATGTCCAGTTCTGCATCCTCTGCGCAGCAGCTCCTTCTCTATGTGCCTTGGAGTAGTGTCATATGGCCCAGGTCTGGCTGGCACTGCAGAACCTGATGTCATCTCTCCTCCCCTGTAGGTGATGCTTCCGAGAGCACGGATGACATCTTCTTCCGAAAGGCCAAGGAGGGCATGGGCGCGGACGAGGCGCAGTTCAGCGTGGAGATGCCGCTCACAGGCAAGGCCTATCTATGGGCTGACAAGTACCGGCCACGCAAGCCCCGCTTCTTCAACCGTGTGCACACAGGCTTCGAGTGGAACAAGTACAACCAGACCCACTATGACTTCGACAACCCCCCCCCGAAGATCGTGCAAGGCTATAAGTTCAACATCTTCTACCCCGACCTCATTGACAAGCGCTCGACGCCCGAGTACTTCCTGGAGGCCTGTCAGGACAACAAGGACTTTGCCATCCTACGCTTCCATGCTGGGCCACCCTATGAGGACATCGCCTTCAAGATTGTCAACAGGGAGTGGGAGTATTCCCACCGCCACGGCTTCCGCTGCCAGTTTGCCAATGGCATCTTCCAGCTCTGGTTCCACTTCAAGCGTTACCGGTACCGCCGGTGAGGGGCTGCTCAGCGCCCTCGGACACCTGGCATGGGGTGGGCAGGGCACAGACGCTGTTCCATGCATGGCCCCAAGGCCTGGCCCAGCACTGATGCTTTTCTCTGTCCTTTCAATTATCATGAAGGACCCTGAGACTTTGGTATAAATAAAATAAGGGTTATTTTAGCCATGAGATCCTGGGCATGGGCACCCCCACTGCTCCTGCATGACATCACCAGTCACTACCACACTGTGAACTCCCCTTGGGACTGCATAGTGCTTGGGGTGGGGTGTCCTCACCCCTGTGTCTCTAGGATCTGTTACCCCATCTCCAGCCCCCTCCCACTCCCAATACCTCCCCTTACCAGTGCCAGGCCAGTGTAGTCTAGCTGCTGCTCCCCAGCTGGACTCACAGGGCCCTTGAGTTCACCAGCCTAGCGCTGCCCTGGGTCCTGCTTCATAGAGGGGCCCCTCACCCTCCCCTGGGCCCCATTCCTGGCACATCCTCCCCTGGGATCTGGCTTCTCCAGCCTGGGAGTGCTGCCACATCCCTCAGTCCTGGCTGTGGCATGGGAGGCTTTACTGCTGCCAGGCGTCTGCTCTGGTGGAGTGGAGAAGAGGGATGTTGAGATATTTCCTTACAGGGGAAAATCTGGATTCCAGAGCCTGCAGTCCCTCCCACACCATGGCTGTGAGGCTCTCCCTGCCCTGGGCAAGAAGTGGCTGCACTCCCAGTATCCTGTTGATGAGAGATGGGGGTTCCTGAGGGCCTCTAGTGACATTCAGATGGGTTTTGGGCACCTTCGGGGCACTTCAGGGTTGAGCTGGGACTTGCTAGTGGTGGTCCCACCAGATGATGATCATGGGCACAGCCACACTCCTTTGGGATCACCCTACATGCCTTCATCCCCACAAGCCCCCAAACCCTGGGGTATGCCCACTCAGGCAGGCAGGATGGGGTGATGGTGAGTTGTGCCCAGGGGTACAGGAAACCTCTGCCCTGGCTTCAGCAAGATGCCATTTCCTACCTCCATCCACCCTCTCCCCAGTACACGCCCATGGTGCAGGGAATTAAGGGGCTGTCCAGGTCTCCCAGCACTAGGGCAGAGCCAAGCCTGCGGTGCAGGGGCCTCCAGGGCCTTGGGGGCTGCCCCATGGCTCAGAAAAGTTGCCTTGTCCTGCTCCTGACTCCTCTGGTTCTGCTGGCAGGATCCAGCCCCAGAGCCATGGTGCTCAGGAGGCTCCCATGCCTGCCCTGGTCATCCACACTTGTGGGGTTTGGCCTGCCTGCATATGGGAGTGGGGGACCCCATTTGCCTTGGTCCTGCACATGGGTATCCCCTCCCCATCCTGCCTGACATCCCCAGGGCCAGCAGCTGCACCGGACACGTTCCGTGGCCTCCCCTTCCTGTGAGTTATTTCCAGCTGCTGCCTGTGCAGAGGGGTTTCAGGGCTCAGTGCAGGAAGTGAGTGAAGGCCTAGCCAGGGAGGAGGAAACGGGGGAAAAAAACCCAAACCCCAAAGCTGGTGGTTGGTGCCCTCCCTGCTCAGCTGCCAGGCACAGCCTCCCTCCCCCATAGCCCATCCCCTTCCTTCCTGGGCACGCACAAAGGTGGGGGAACTCCCTCCAAACGTCCCACTGTATCTCCAGCCGGAGCAGGCTCCATGTCCCCTTCCAGGCACTGCGTTTCCCTGCACGTCTGACTCCAGGCCCTGGATAGGGTCACTGAGCAGGCACAGGAGCCTAAGTCTCAAGAGCTGCTGCAGCCTCCGGGCATGGGCTGGGGCCAGCTCAGGGACTGGATCCGGCTAAAGCCCCTTGACGGCTTTTCCGTGACTGGCTGCTCTCAGTGCTCCTCCTATTCCACATCTCCCCAAGGTTTCGGGGGAAGCTGCCACGGCGCAGCCCTGAGGTGTGCAGGGGGACACAGCCGCTCGGCCGGTTCGTGCCCGGGCGGGGCACTCGGTGAAGCTGCCCCGTGTCCCATCATCAGTGAGAGCAGCCGCTCCCGGGCACACTCCGGCCCCACCCGGGCCAGCAGCGGCTGGCGAGCCCCGCGCGTTTCGCTGACTGTGGGGCTCCTCCTGCTCCCAGCACACAGGGCCAGCCGCGATCCAGCTCTGCGGGCTAGCCCTGCCTTCCCCCGGGCTTTCGCTGCGACAATCTTTGCTCCAAACCAAGGGATGGCGGGATGATGGCAGCCCCTCACTGCCGAGCCAGTGCCAGGAAAACCTGCCAGGGCATCCACCTGAGCGCCGAGTCGCTGTGCCCCTGGCTTGCCCTGATGGGATGTCCCCGCGTCCCCCGTAGGCTCAGGCGCTCCCGGCTCTTCGGAGCCGAGCTCTGCCCTCTTCGGTGGAGCACGAGGAGCAGCAACGGGGTCTGCCGCGTCCTGAGATCATGGGAAGGAACACTGCCTGGGGACATGCCACCCCAGCTGGTCTCGGGTTTGGACAGCGCAGCGACATCCCGAGCTCGGAGCTGCCGGGCTGGGAAAACCCTCGGGAGGCGAATCCCCCTCAAGGCCGGGATGGCCGGGGCTGCGGGAGCACCCAGTGACCCTGGCCCTCGGCCCCCCCCGGCGCCCGGAGCCGCAGCTGCCTCTCCCTTCTCGGGTCCCGGGGTCGCTGCGGGGCTCGGCGGGGACGCTCCCTCTGTTTGGACCCCAGCGCGGTGCGGGTACCGCTGGAGGGGCGGCACAGCCGGACCCCCCCGCCTCAAGCCCGCCCGGGCAGCGACTCGCTCGAGTAAACAAGTGAGTAACTGGGCGGGAGCCCAGCCCCGGCACGGACCCAGCCGCGGGTGCCTCCGCCAGGGGGGCTTTGGGCGCCGGCGCCGGGGGGGCTGCACCGGAGGGACATTGTCGAGTTGGGGGGCCCTGCCCGGGCCGGGGGCGATGGGGCCGGCGGGGCGACCCCCGCCTGGAGGCCCGTCCCGAGCAGGGAGGGAGCGGAGATGGACGAGGCTGGTTCCGGGGGGCGCGGCGAGCCCGGCCCTTCCCCCGCCCCGCCGCGGAGCTGAGCCGAGCCGGGCTGAGCAGAGCCGAGCTGAGCCGAGCCGCGTGAGTCCCGTCGGCAGCGAGGTAGAGCTCGGGTCTGCGCGGGAGGGAGGCGTTGGAGGGGGGCGAAAGATACGGGGCCAAGGGGGCTGTGAAGGACAAGGAGCCCAGAAGGCTGGGATGGATGGACAGAGAAACCGGGATGGACGGAGAGAGACTGGGATGGGCCAGGATGAGACCGCAGGGTTGGGACGAACGGAGCTGTGCGGGGCTCTTGGGCTGTGTAGGACGGTCGGGGCTCCAGGGGCTCCCAAGGCTCTCGGGGCGCTCGCCGCCGGTTCAGCCGCCGGGTTCTCACACAGCCCCGAGGATCGGGTGCGTTTCGGGGAGGAGAAAGCAGAGGCTCCACAGTGGGGGACGGACACATGATGTCCCCGCTCCCCCCACTGTCTGTCTGTCCCCGGGACCGAGGGTCCGCGACAGATATATCATCGGCTTCCCGTCGGAACCAGGATTTCCTTTCGGGGCTCCCCCGCCAGGACGGGTGCCCCCCGCCCGCCGCCGTCCGCCCCCATGTGCCGCTGGCTCCTCTGGGAAAAGCCGGAGAAGGACTTGGAAAGCTCAGGAAAGGACCGGGAAAGGAAGGGTCTATTTCGGGCTGTCGGAGTGGGCGGCCCAGCAGCCTTGAAGCCCTCGAGAGGCCGCTGCGGGCGGGAGCAGTCGTAGGGCGGGGGGCCCTGGTGCCCCAGGGCTGCCGAGCCCCGGCTTCTGCAACTCCAGGGCACCCGGGTTGATCCTCCAGCCACTTCCTGCCCGGCTCCGGGGCCCTGGAGATTGGAATGGGGACGGTGCCAATTGTTTCCCAGTCAGCCAAGAGGTTGGGGACCTCTGCCCTGGGCCACAGCAGGGAGAGGCGAGGACAGTTATCACGCCTGGCAGGAGCCATCCTGTGTGTCACTGCTTCCCACGAATGTCCTCTGTCCTGGGTTTCCTAGGGACGTCCCTGCTCTAGGCCAGACCAACTTCTTCAGGAGCAGGTCCTTGTGATGGCTGTGGGCCCAGGAAGGAACACTGATGCCCTGCTAAGTCCTCATCCCCATGGCTTTCCTGTCCCAGCTGGTGGTCTCAACCTGATTTGATACCCCAGAGCCCCAGCCTGGAGGGAGGTGGCAGTGGGACCACATCCATCCCTGACAGATGACACAGGAACTGGCTGCACCAGGGACATCAGGCTGTGGAGACAGAAGGGATCATGCAGGGAAAGTCATTGTCCTGGAGAGGTCCAGTGAGCAGAGACTGGCCAGTCAAGGGATAAATGCAAACGCCCTGCAGCATCTTCTGCAGGCTGCCCTGGCTAAGCACCACATCCAGTGGCAGACCCCAGATTGAGGGCACACACAGGGTATGGGGGAAGTCACTGCTGTCTGGTTTGGGGGTCTCTTTGCAGGTGTGTGGTGCCTCTCCCCTTCCAGCCCCCACCCCAGCCTGATCTTGCAAGCCCTATCCAGAGCCCATGCCCAGTCCTGCCTAGGGAAGCCTGGGGAAACAACAGGCTGGAGCAGAAGCTGATAAGGAGCAGCCTCCCACACCCCCATCTGCCTTTCCCTCAGTCCCCTCGGATGTGGCCAGGGCAGGAAGCAGTGCCCAGCAGAGGCAGGGCAGCCTTGGTGCATCTGCAGCAGGACCCATAATGGGGCTCAGGCGCTGCCAGGAGCCCCATTAGTGCCTGCACCAGGCCCCCACACCCACTGCCAGTGCCTCACAGGCTCCAGCAGAACATTTCAGAGCTAGCTCCTCTCATCCAGGATTTTACCCCAGCACCCCTTGCCAAACACTTTCTCCAGTGGCATGTCCATTTTGCTGTGTCCAGAACCCCAGACTCAAGCACAGGGGATCAGCAGAGTGTCAGGATCATGCCCTGGTGCAGCTACTCTGTGCCTGCATCCTTCAGAGCATGTCCCCCACCGTGATGGAGGGTGATGGCCCAGGGATCTCTGGCTATGTACCCCCAGGGCAGGAGGGAGCTGGGCTGTCAATGCTGCGTTTCTCCCAGCACCCGTTGTGCTGGGATTCAGCCTCGTGGCTGCAGCCCCACGTGGCTCATGGTCGGGAACAGTTAATCCCGGCAGCTGCAGGGCTGCAGCCTTTGGCACCCACTGCAGCTGCGCCTGGGGCCAGCAGGAGCCGGGTCCCGCCCTGGTGTCCCTCTCCATAGACTGGGATTCCACCATGGTATCCCTCTCCACAGCCCCTGGAGAACCCCGTATCTGCAGGCTCAGGATGGATGATGGGTGGGCTTGGCCATGGGGAACAGCCCTAAATTCCCTCTGTTCCCCCTGCAGGGCAAGGAGGGATTGGTGCCGGCAGCAGGTGCTCCAGCCATGGAGCAGAGCCAGGAGAGTGCCTGAGGCTGCTGGAAGGAGCAGGAGGGGGTGCAGGACATGGAGCCCCCCAACAGCAGTATGGCTGGGCAGGCAGACTCGTGCTTCGGGGTGTTCAATGCCAGCGATGGCCGTGCCAGTGCACAGAACAGCATCGCCTCTCCCTGGTTCTCCACTGCCTTCGGCCTCATCGGCCTCTGCTCCAACCTCTTCGCCCTCTGTGTCCTGGTCAGCTCCTCCCGCAAGCTCTCCAGCCAGGCCCGCTCCTCCTTCCTCATCTTCCTCTGTGGGCTGGTGGTCACAGACTTCATGGGGCTGCTGGTGACGGCCTCAGTCATCATCCCCTACCATTTCACCAAGTTCTCCTGGGCCAAAGTGGACCCTAGCTGCCACCTCTGTAACTTCCTTGGCTTCTCCATGGTTTTCTTCGGGCAGTGCCCGCTGCTGCTGGGGGCCACCATGGCGGGGGAGAGGTTCTTTGGCATCAACTGCCCCTTCTCTCGCTCCACCAGCCTCTCCAAGCACCGCGCCTGGGCAATCGTGGGGCTGGTGTGGGGCTTCTCCTGCTTGCTGGGACTGCTGCCGGTGTTCGGGTTGGGGCGGTACACGCTGCAGTTCCCCGGCTCCTGGTGCTTCCTCACCCTCCTGCCTGACACTGGCGACATCGTCTTCTGCCTGCTCTTTGCACTGCTGGGCATCCTGTCCGTGCTGCTCTCCTTCGTCCTCAACACCGTCAGTGTGGTCACCCTCTGTCGCGTCTACCACGACCGCGAGTCGGTGCAGCGGCGCCGTGACAGCGAGGTGGAGATGATGGTGCAGCTCGTGGGCATCATGATTATCGCCACCATCTGCTGGATGCCCCTCCTGGTGAGACCCCATTACCACCCCTCCATGTTCCTCCTGGGTCTTCATGTCCCTCCTGTCCCTCCTTGTGGGGTGTCTTCGTGTCACCTGTTTCTCCTTGCAGGGCCTCAGTCTTGGTGTGTTCCCCCACCTCCCTCCATGTCCCTCCTGGGGTTTGATGTCTCCCACCCTTCATAGTGAGGTCCCAGCTTTCATTATGTCCCCTACATGTCCCTGCTAGTGAGGTCTCAGGTCTGGGGGTGTCCCCTAAGTGAGACCTCCCCTGCCGGTGTCCCCTGCCACGTCTCTATACCCCTAGTTGTCTCCTGGTGACAGGTAGAGCAGGTGCTCCCCAGTGCCCTGAACCGGGCCAGGACCCCTCCAAGGAACTTGACTTTCATCACTTCCCCACCCTGGAGCAGCTCATGGATCCTCCTCTGACGCTTCTCCCCCTTCTCTCCCAGATCTTCATTGTCCAGACGGTCCTGCAGCAGCTGCCTGGCAATGCACGGGTGCTGCCCAGGGACACGCAGGAGATGCTGCTGATCTACATCCGCATGGTCACCTGGAACCAGATCCTGGACCCCTGGGTGTACATCCTGTTCCGCCGGGCCGTGCTGCAGCGTGTGTACCCCCGGCTGCACCCCCGGCCCTCCATCGTGTCCCTCAGCCCCTCCCTGCCCCGCAAGCTCACCGCTGGCTCTGTCCTGCAGTAGCAGCACTGGGGACGGGCAGGGGGACACACCCACCCCCGTCCCACCCCCGCAGTGGGTCCTCATCACCTGCATCCAGGGGCTTCCCCCCCCGCAAACCCGATACCAAGGGGCTGTGGGGAGGCACAGGGCTGCTTCCCCCTCCCCATCCCCAATAAAGCACAGCTCGTGCAGCTCTTGGTCCCCGCTGGGGGTGACCACCCGGGGGGCCCCAGGGAGGGTACCTGGGGGAACCCACCCTGCGGACAATCAGCAACAGCCCTTCGCCTGCAGTCTCTCCTTTAATGAGCCACAGCTGCTGCCCACCACATTTGGGGGTGTGCAAGAGGGATCCTCAGGAAGATGGGTGGGTTGAGTGCCTTCTGTCCCCCAACCCAAGGGACAGATCTGACTGCTGTTCAGAAGGGTATGGGGGGCAGGATGGGGACCCCCACCAGCACCTCAGCCCCAGATGGGGTGGGGATGTGGGGAGGGGACAAAAGTGAGGGGCAACACCTGCCCCACAGCTACTCCTTATCCCCCTTGGGGTGGCAGACGGCTGCCCACACCTCAGCCACAAACTCCTGGGGGAAGGCAAACTCGCCCAGCACCGAGTCCAGCCCTTGGGCAAGCTGGGCCACACTGGGGCTGCCCTTGGCCGCCTCCACCATCGTCGAGGCTGTTGGGGAGAAGAGTGAGGTCAGGGCCAGTGTGAGGGGCTGGGAGGGACAGGAGCAGGGGCTGGGGCAGGGTTGGGATGGGGGTGAGGGTCGGGACAGCGGTAGGTGAGTGGTAGGGGTAGGGGTAGCTCTAGTTCAGGGTCCAGGCCCCCTCCTCACCCAGCTCGCTGTCACGGATGCCCATGTAACTCTCCAGCAGATCGTCCACCCGCTGGGCAGCTTCTTCCTCAGAGGGGCTGGGCTGGGGGCGAGGCGTCCAGGGGGTGAGTGCCAGGCAGCACAGGGGGCACCAGGGGCACGGGAATGCTTATCCCCACCCTGGCACAGTGTGAGCAGCCATAGGCTCGGGGTGGGGGCTCGGGGTGGGTCTTACCCCCTCCTCCAGCACGGCCGGACCCTGTGTCCGCAGCCGCAGTGTTTCCTTCCCACTGGCCACTCTGCCTTCGCCTGGGGACTTGCCCGTCCGTGTCCGCTGCCCGATCATGTCTGTGCCCCAGGGTGGGGAGGGAGGGCACAGGCAGGACCTGGGATCCCCAGCCCCTCACTGCTCAGTGCCCAGCCAGCCCCCCAGGGGCGCTGCAGGGTGAGCCAGGTGTGGGACAGGGCGGGTGTGTCAGGGGTACAAGGGGTGAGGGTGGGGATACTCGTAGTTATGGGGTGCTCACGGACGCTCGGGACAAAGCACACAGAGCAAGAAGGTGCCCACGGGGGGCACGAGCAGCTGTGGGGAACCCCATGTGAGAGCCCCAGGGCTGTGGGGTACACACACGCATAGTGGGGGTGCAGAGGGGTGCACACAGGGTGCACACAGTGAACCCTGGGAGGCACTCGGTCGCTGGGGAAGGGCTGCAGGGCCACAGGGGAGGATCCCGGGGTCTCCAGGGCAAGAGCAGGGGGACCTTCCCAACTCACCAAAGGCTTTTTTGGGCTGGACCAGGCGGAGGGTGAAGGGCTGAGCCCGCGGCAGCTCCCGCAGCATCCGGGCCACCTCGTAGTGCCGGCAGCCCACGATGGTGTGGTCATTGATGGCCTCAATGCTGTCCCCCACACACACTGTCTGCAGCCGGTTGATGATGCTTCCCTCCTTGATCCTCTGGGGACCACGGTGGGACAGGACACAGCAACCACATGGCTCAGTGGGACAGACACAGCCCCCACCCCAACCTTCACACAACCACCTCAGTAGTCCCATGCCCTTTGGTAGTCAGGTCAGGCAGGGAAGCCCCCCAAACTTCCCCATGGCAGGGGAGACCCCCAGGGCCAGGGTGGACCCAGGGAAGGACAGATGTGGGGAGTCAGGGAGGAGCCTGGTCCCAGGGAGGGGAGGCACAGGGGATGTCACCTGCAGGGCCACGGTCCCTAGGGCTGCCCCAGCCCCAGAGTGGTCCCCGGGGGTTCACCTTGATGAAGGCGTAGCCAGCCCCGTTGTCTGTGATGGTGAGGCCGAGCGCGTCCTCTGTCTTGGTCACCTCCACCTCCTTGGTCTCGCCCCGGACATGGGCAAAGATGAAATCCTCCAGGCCAATCTGTCCCCCCAGCAGCTTCTGCATGTCCACTTTGTGTGTGTTGAGCGTGCAGAAGAGGATCTGCCCCAGGGAACCCCATCAGCAGGGACTGGGGATGCCCAGTAGGGCAAGAGGTGTCAGGGGAGCCACGGCCAGTTCAGGGGGATTCAGTCAGATCTGGGCACTGCTAGAAGAGAGGGGCCCAGGACCCCTAGCCTGCCTGGGGACCCAGCATCGCCCCATTCCTGTGCACCTTCCCATAGCTCTGGGCAGCTGGAATCAGCCAGGGAACTGGCAGCCACGGATCCTTGCCCATGTATGGGGGAGAACTGAGGAACAGAGCCCCCAAGCCCTCCCCAGAGGAGAAGATACAACCCTGAGGCCAATAACACTCTTCTAGAAAATTTTGGGGACTACATTTGAAAGCATGTGGGAACATGTGGGAGCACAGGCCACATAGTGCCACAGGGTGGGTGTCCCTGCCTGGGGCACAAAGACCCCTCCCCAGGCTGCAGCCCCTCACCTCGGTAGGCGAGATGTTGAAGACCTCGGCGATTTTGGCGTAGAGCTCCTTGACGTTGGTGAAGCCCTCGATGCGCCCCGTGGGGCTGCCGTGGGCCAGCTGCGTGTGGAACACCAGCCTGGGGCGAGCGCGGGCAGCCCGGGGGGCTGCGGGGCCAGGCGGCTCGGGGGTCCCCGGCTCCTGCCCCACGCCGTTCTCCATGGGGCCGCCCTCGGGGGGCTGCCGGCCGAGCCTGCCCACCCGCTGCATCCCTGCGGCGCTGCTAAATTATGGATGGGGCTGGCTCCCCTCCGGCCGTAAGGTGATCTCCGCGCCCGGGAACCTGAGCCGGCGGTGCAGGTCATCCGCGGGGATCGGGTGAGCTCTGCCAAGCAGGAAGAGCCCCAGACAGGCTGGAAGTGGGAGAGCAGCCGGCCCAGAGCCAGCACCATCCCACCCTCCCCAGCTGGAGCTGGGGGCTGCAGTGATGGGCTCAGGGCTGTCACCCACGGATCCACCCCAACAACCCCAAGATCAGCTCAAGAGCTCCCACTGAGCACAAACACACAGGAACCAGAGTGGTTTTCTCTCACATTTATTTGCTCCCATCTCCATCCCCAGCCCAGCAGCACCCAGAGAGAGCAAATGGCAGATACAGAGCACAGGCCAGGCAAGCGCAGGAAGGGTGGGAAAACCCTAGACCCTGTCAGACCTAGGGCCAGGGCCAGGCCCATGTAGTGCTAAGTAAGAAAATAAGACACTCTCTAATTACACAGTCTGAGATTAATGACAGGCAGTCTCGGGGACACCAACCCCAACCCCAGTTGCCAGCACAGTGGTCCCATAAGAGCAGGGGGGTTCAGGCAAAAGGGGCAGGAGGCAAAAGCCAGTGCAGCCTACCCAGGGTCCCTGCAAGCAGGAAGGGGTCGGTCACAGCTCCCTGCTACAGGGGCCCCCACCCCTGGTTGGTGCCAGCTCTCCACTTCCAAGGGTCCCCACCATGGAAAGGGGTCAGTTCCAGCTCCCCTCTGGCCTGAAGAGTTTTTATTGCTTTCAGGAGCTCGCTGCCTGGTCCCAGATATGGAGGGGAAGGAGGGGAGCCAAGCAGGGTGACGGGCAGGGGCTGAAGGCACCCATTAAATAAAAGCTGAGGCAGGCAGCCAGAAGGAGCTGCACTCATGCCCTTGCTGGGATGGGACCAAGGGGCTCCCATGCTAGCCAGAAGGACAGGGGACAGCACCAGGACCAAGGGGGCCTCGGTCACCCCCCACTGCTCCCATCCCCACAGCCCTGGTTCACACTAAAGGGGTGTGTTCACTCCAGGCCCAAACCCACCAGCGCCTCCCTTGGGCCAGCCAGGGTTCAGGGAGGCCCTGGTTGGCAGGGCTGGGGGATGCAGGGCAGAGCTGGGGGTGCTGTCAATGCTGGTCAGTACTGACCCTCTCCCAGCACTGCCCCAGCTGGGCTCCCAGCCCTGTCACTGCTTGTCCCCCGAAGCTCAACGTCTCTGGAGCTGGTGCAGCCATGGATGGGGTGGTCTGGGCTGGAGGGTCCCAGCTGCAGGAAGGTGCAGGGGGAGCAGCCAGACCCCCTGCAGAGACTGTCCCTTGAGTGAGCTCCAAGGGACAGGTCTGGGGTCCAGCCAGGCCCGGGGTCTGGAAGGACTGGTCCTCTCACAAGTGTTCACTGAAGAGGGAGAAAAGCATGGCTGAGTCACAGAATCCCAAAATGGTTTGGATTGGAAGGGGTCATAAAGTTCATCCAGCTCCTCCCTCTGCCATGGGCAGGGACACCTTCCACTGTCCCAGGCAGCTCCAATCCCAATGTCCAACCTGGCCTTGGGCACTGCCAGGGATCCAGCGGCAGCCACAGCTGCTCTGGGCACCCTGTGCCAGGGCTCCCCACCCTCCCAGGGAACAATTCCTTCCCAATATCCCATCCAGCCCTGCCCTCGGGCAGTGGAAGCCATTCCCTGTGTCCTGTCCCTCCATCTCTTGTCCCCCCTCCCTCTCCAGCTCTCCTGGAGCCCCTTTAGGCCCTGCAAGGGGCTCTCAGCTCTCCCTGGAGCCTTCTCTTCTGCAGGTGAACACCCCCAGCGCTCCCAGCCTGGCTCCATGGCAGAAGGGCTCCAGCCCTCAGAGTATCTCCATGGCCTTCCCTGGACTTGCTCCAACAGATCAGCATCTTTGGACATGGGGACACCTCCTGAATTCAGGGATTGGGCTTCCCTCCCCCTCAGCTCCCTGGAGCAGCTGCACACCCATCTCTGTCCAAACCTTCACTGCTCAGGTCCCATCACCACCAGCTCAAGCTCAACCCTGCCGTCCCATGGGGATACTTGTGCCACGGTCCCAGCCCTGCACTCACGTGGCAATCCGGGACAGGATCTCCTTGACACGCAGCACCAGTGGCTCGTGCTGCAGGGGGTTGCTCTCGATGGCACTGTGCAGTTTGGCCATGTAGAAGTCCAGGGTGCTCAGCGTGGGGGTCTCCCCAGTGCCTGTGAGGTGACAGCCCAGTGAGCAGGCCAGCAGGTTCCCACCCAACCCTGCCCATGTGCTGGGGACTGCAGAAGGGACCCCAGCACCAGATGCCACCTCCTGCAGTGGCACAAGCCCAGGAACACACACATTTGGGCCAATCTGGGGTGCAGCTGTGAGTGTGACTCCAGAGCAGGAGGGATCCCAGCCTGCCCTGTCCCAGGACAGGGAAGTCTGCTGGCTGTCACATCCCAAGCTCTCCAAGTGCTGCCAGATCCCATCCCAGCAGCAGATGGGCACTTACCACCACCCCACTGCCCCTAAGTGCTCCCCTGCATGGGATGGGGGGACCCCTCAGTGCCCTTCTGCCCAGGCAGGGGTCCCAGCAGCTGGGGGGGCCCCCACAACTGCCCCCAACTCACCGGGGATGGGGAGGGAGGCGAAGCTGGCAGTGAGGGCCTGCCGCACGGACTGGAGCTGCTGCTGCAGGGCCAGGGTCTGCCGCTCCTCCTGCGCCAGCTCCTGCTCCAGCTTCTCCTTGGCACAGTTCATGCTCTCCGTGTGCTTCTGCAGGATGGCATTCTGCTCCTCGAACTCCGTGTTCATCTTGCGCAGGCGCCGCAGCTCGGCCTCCCGGGCTGCCGGGACAGCACCGTGTCCACAGGGACAGACCCCGGCCCCTCCCATGCCAAACCCAAACCCTGTCCCCCACATGGCTCTTCCAAGCAGCTCCTTGTCACCAAAGCCCAGGCTCCAGCCAGGACCTGGTCCCTCCGTGTGGGTTTTAAAAGGACCCTCCAAAGCCCCTACCCTTGTTTTGGTCCAAGAACTCCTCCGTGAAGATGGGCACATCGAAGGTGGAGAAGGTGTCGCTGCACTCGCCAGCCTGAGGGACAAGAGGGAGGGGGTGGGCTGGGCTGAGCCCCCCAGAGGGGCCCCAACACCTTGGGGCTGGGCTGATGAGGGCACTAGGACAGGGTGAGGGATTGCCCTGCCTCACAAGTAGAGAGGGAGGACAGCTATGCTCTGCCTCCCACTCCTCCAGGAACCTGGGACTCACAGCCCCAGCACTCCCTCTGTCCACCCATACCTGCAGCCAGCCCAGCAGCACAACCTGCCCATTTTCCCACACACAGGCAGACCTGACTAGGCCTTACTTTGTGTGGGTGCCCGTTGAGGAGGGTGTTCATGGCCACTGCGCCCACGTCCTCTGCAGGGGAGAAAGGAGGTCACATGAGGGGCCAGCCTCATGTCCCTGAAAGGTTCTGGCAGCACCTGGCTGGATCCTGGCAGCCATTGCTCCTATAACCCACCTTTTTTGATTTTTTTCTCCTGGATCTTCTCCGTGCACATTTTGTAGGCCTCTGACTGCTGGTATTCTCGCAGCTCCTTCATGTACTGCTGCTTCTCCCTCTCTGCCTCATCCAGGTACCGCTGTGGGGCGTCACAGAGGGGCCTCAGCCTGACCCAACCCAGGCTCCTGGGAGCTGCTGACCCCTACCCACCCAGCTCCCACTCCCCAGCACTGGGCCCAGCACCTTTCCTGGCGCAAGCTCAGGGGTTTGGGGAGCAGGCTCTGGAGCTGCCCAGCCTGTGGGGGGGTCTCCCCTGGGGGCCAGTACCTGCTTCTCTGAGAGCTGCAGTTTGCTCCACTCTGCTCCCAACATCTTTGTGATCTCCGGGAAGGGCAGGTCGGGATGCTGCGTGCGGATCTGCTCACGCCGCTCATTCAGGAAGCGCACGTAGCCTGTCACAGGGGCTTTGGGGCCGTTGGGAAGGATCTTCTTCCTCTTCTTGCCCTTGGGCCAGCCCCTCTTCTTCACTGGCTAGCACGCAGGGGGAAGGGACAGCCCATCAAGGATCAGAGCCATTGCATCAGTGGGACACAGGAGCAGCCCCCAGGACCACCTGGGCCACACAGCCCTCAAGGCAAAGTCTGAGCCCTTCCTTGGCCCATGGCCACAGCCACAGACTCGAATGGACTGCTGCAGGGCAAGTGGAGGGGCAGGGACAGCCCCAGGCCAGACACCTTGGGCCCCACTTTCAGGGATGGTGTGAGAAGGGACACGGGCTCCAGGGCTCACCTCCTCCTCCGGCTTCTCACCGCCCACCCGCGCCGACTCTCCCTTCTCCTGTTTGATGGCCACCACGAAGTTCCCATGCTGAGCCTTGCCCGTGGCATGTCTGCAGCCAGAGAGCATCATCAGAGAGGGCTGGGACACCAAGGGGACCAACAGTGACACATCCCCCAACAGCATGGCTTCACTCTCACTGGATTCCCCAAATCCCAACTCAAACAGGCCCAAACCCAGCACTGGCCATGGAGCCCTTGTTCCCATGAGGGGAGGCTACAGCAGAGCCATGGCACTGAAGCAGAGCCCAGCATCAGGTGAGCAGGGCAACCCTGAATACTAAAGCTGCCCTGAGGACTGGTGGCAACCCTGGGACTCATCAGGAACATTTGGATGGGGGTTGGCTCTTGGGGTCAGGTAACATTGACAGTCACATCCCTGTCACCTGGGACACACCTTGGTGGGGAGTCCCAAGGGACTCTGCAAGGGAGGAGGAGCCACAGGAGTTTGGATCCTGGCGCCAGGGGCACCACCTGGAAGAATCACCCACACCCAAGGAACCCTGGAGGCAGAGGATGAAGGCAAGGCTCTGGCTTGACCCACTCCAGCCACAACCACCCCAGCAGGTTTGTGCTGTCTGTGACACCTCCCCAACAGCTCGGGTGGGGTACAGCCCCACTCCCCATGTCACTACCATGGCTTTACAATCAGCAGCTGCTTTGGGCAGAGCCTCCCTGCCCCACTGAGCAGGTCCCACATTGGACAGGTAGAGCCTCTGTGTCCCACCACAGCCATCACCTAGGGCTCTACAAGCATCCCTGGCACCTCCTCCAGTTGGCTCCATCCCTCAGCCCTGTCCCATTCACATCCCTGGGTCCTCAAGGCAGCTCCTGCTCTGCTGGAAATGTCCTCACCACATCAGGGGAGCCATAAAGGGCTCCTGAGTATCACCAAATGATGCTCTCTTGGGTTCCAACCAGGTCCCCAGACTTGGGAACTAGCCCAGAGCCACACACAAGCCCTGGCACGGACATATGCCAAAAGCTACAGCGATCCCAATCTGCTTAGGATGCACCTTGGAATTTCCCTTGTGTTTATCACATCCTGTACCTAGAGCAAACCCAGTCCCTGCAGAGATCCCAAGCTATTGCTCTTCATTTAGCACCCAGACAAGCCATCCTTGCAGTTAATTTAGGGGGCCCTTCTGTGAGACCCCAGCAGAGCCTGCCACTGCACCAGCCCTTGCAGAAAAAGCGGGACAAGTCCCTCCACCAGGATCAGAAGCCAACCCTACACCCAGACACTCACAAAAAACCCTACAGGAAGGTGTGAGACCATATCTTCTTCCAGCCCCTGGGGGAAAAGAACCCTCCAAGGCTGTGCAGGGTCATGGCAAGCCTTTGGCTTTATCAGCTCCAAGAGCAATGTTCCCAGTGATGTCCACAGCATCATCATGTTCACAGGAACACACCAACACCCCCCAGCACCAGACAGATCACCCTCCCCCCTCGTGATCCGGATTCCTCGAATGCCTAAGGATGCTTTAAAAAGTAAAGTTATCTCAGGCAAGATTCCTCCTCAGCCAGTTTGCTCTGGCATCCACCTCCCTCCATCTCTGGCATGCTTCCCCATCCGCCAGCCCGTGTCAGGAGGGCCAAGGCCAACCCAAGACAGCATAAATCTCACAGGAAATCAGACCTTGCTGGTTCTGATCTCCCAAGATGCTTAGAATCACAGAATCCTGAAATACCCTGAGCTGGAAGGGACCCACAAGGATCATCCAGTCCAACCCCTGTCCCTGCACAGACACCCCAACAATCCCACCCTGAGCATCCCTGAGAGCGCTGTCCAAACGCTCCTGGAGCTCTGGGACCATTCCCTGGGGAGCCTGGGCAGTGCCCAGCACCCTCGGGGCCAAGAACCTTTCCCTGAGCTCCATCCCAAGCCCTGGCACAGCTCCAGCCCTTCCTGGGCTCCTGTCCCTGGCCCAGAGCAGAGCTCAGCCCCTGCCCCTCTGCCTCCCCTCGGGAGGAGCTGCAGCCCCCGAGGAGTCTCCCCTCAGTCTCCTCTGCTCCAGCTGAACGAGCCAAGTGCCCTCAGCTGCTCCTCAGACCTTCCCCAGCTCCGTGTCCCTCCTTTGGCCATTCTCCAACAGCTTTGGATCCTTCTGATTTGTGGTGCCCAAGGTGCCCCCAGCACTGGAGGTGGGGCTGCCCCAGTGCAGA
Organism: Toxostoma redivivum; assembly: GCA_013397375.1. Lineage (NCBI taxonomy): Eukaryota > Metazoa > Chordata > Aves > Passeriformes > Mimidae > Toxostoma > Toxostoma redivivum. Next base: position 383,269 of record VXBI01000154.1, on the reverse strand, counting down.
GTGGGACAATCCCTCCCCAGCACACACAGATCACCCCCAAGGCTTGGAAGGGGATGAGCTGCTGCCACTCTTTCACCAGGGGCACAGACACAGAACAGGGTGGCCACAGGAGGCTGTGGCAGGTGGTGGCACTTACAGCAGGGCGGCGGGTGGCTGCTTGGTGCTGTGGGCCATGGGCGGGGGTCTCGGTCAGCACCCTGCAGACAGAGCACAGCTGGCACCGGGGTCACCCTGCCGAAACTCCCCTCGGATATGTCTCCACCGTGACGAAGTCATAGGACCCCTCCCCGAATAGCCTCTCCATCCCCCTCAGCCCCCAGGATCCCGGCACAAGCTCCAGCCCGCTCCCAATGACCCACCCCATCCCTGGGGTGCCATAGCAGCCCCCACGGGCTCATCCCCCTGGCCCCCCTCCCAAA
>VXBI01000154.1:324615-382662 GCA_013397375.1 Toxostoma redivivum | reverse complement strand
CTACCCGCGACTCCCTGGGCCCCCCCCATAGGATTCCCCCCAATTAGGATCCCCATGGAATCCCCCGTCCGGACCCGCCGCCGCCGCCGCCGCTCGCCTGACCACGCCCCTCTATTATTATGCAAACGAGGCTCCCGCCGCACCGGCCCCGATTGGCCGTTCGGTGCCGACTCGTTGAGCGCAGCCCCATGAGGATTGGCTGAATGTGATGACGTCAGATGGAAGCGGCGGAAGGGGGGCGGAGATGGCGGGCGCGGCGCGCGCGCGCGGCTGGCAGCCCGACCAATCAGCAGCCAGCGTGGGGACGAGGAAGTGTTGTGAAGAGGGCAGCGTCTTAAAGGGGCAACGTCATGGCGGCGTCCCACCGGCGCCGCCCCATTCCAGTGACCCCAGTATCTTCCCATCGCCCCCAGTAATATCAGTGCGCACCTCAGGGCTGATCCACTGACTCAGCTACCCTGCCCCATCGCTCCCAGCAGCCCCAGTACCCACCCAGCAGGGGGCACCCGTGACACCAGTACTTACCCCAGAGTCGCAGTGACCCCAGTACTCCCCCAACACTGCTTTCTGTCACCCCAGTACAGCCCATACTGGTCCCAGTGACTCTATTAAATACACAAGGGCAGGTCCCCCACGACCTCCAGTCTGCTCCCAGTATTCACACAGTTGGGGATCCCCATGGTGCCTGTAGTCACCAGAGTCCTAGTGACCTTAATACTCCTCTCTAGAGGGTCTCAGTGCCACCAGTACTGCTCATACTGGTCCCAGTCACACCAGTACCTACTCAAGAGGAGCTCCCAGTTGTCCAAGTAAGCCCACACTACTCCCAGTGACACCAGTATTCGCCCAAGAGGGGATGTCCCACAACTCCAGTAGCCACCCCATAGTCCCAGTGATCCCAGTACTCCCCCCACACTGTCCCCAGCCACCCCAGTAGGGCCCATAATGGCCCCAGACACATCATTACCCAGAAGGTCCCAGTCATCCCAGTACCCCCACACGACTCCTACTAACCCCAGTGCCCATCCAAGCAGGGGGTAGTCATCCCAGTGTCCCATCTGACTGGTTCCAGTGCGCACAATCCCTGAACCCTCACTCCTGTAGTCCGACACGCCCGATTTGGTGCATACTGGGATACTGGGGGGACTGGGAGCAGTGTGATGGTGTACTGGGATCATTGGAACTCAGACAACTGCAGGCTTCATGGGGATCCCTCACTTGAATACCGGGGTTACTGGGAGCAGAGAGGGTGTACTGATGTCAATGGAATTCTGGGGTGCCTACTGACAGCGTGGAGACCATCCTCTTGCTAGGGTGGGTATTGAGGTCACTGGGAGCAGTGTGGAGGTACTGGAATGACTGGGACATTCTCTTGTCTGGGTAATGGGACTGTTACAGGCAGCACTGGTGTGACTGGGAGCAGTGTGAGGGTACTGTTTTGGACAAGGCAGGAGTGACTGGAAGTGTGGGAGTAATACTGGGATCACTGTGGGGACAGTACTGGTATGACTGAGAGCAGTACAAGGCCATTCATTGCTGGTGTGACTGGGAACGGTGTGGAGACTGGGAACGGCGTGGGGACAGCTGCGATGTGTCTGGGAGCAGTGTGGGGACAGCACTGGTGTAACTGGGCGCTCACCCTCTCCCGCCTCCCCCCTCCCGGCTAACCCCCACTCTCCCCGCCCAGGACGCGGCGGCCCCGGGGGATGCGAGGGATCGCCGGTCCCGGGAGGTCCCACCCTGTCCCTGCCATCTCCTCCCTCCTCCGTCCCTGTCCCCTCCCATTCCCTCCCTCCCTCCCTCCCATTCCCTGCCGGGCCCGTCCCGACGCTGTCCCCGCGGATCTGGCTGGGCCATGGCGGAACCCCCGCAGTCCCCGGCGGCCCCGGGCCCGGCTTTGCCGCTGCGGGCGCGGCTCAGCTTCGCGTGCGGGCACTTCCTGAACGACGCGTGCTCGGCGCTGTGGTTCACTTCCCTGCTGCCCTTCCTGCACGCCGTGCTGGGCTACGGGCACGGCGCGGCCGGCGGGCTGCTCCTCGCCGGGCAGGTGGCCGACGGGCTCTGCACTCCCCTGCTCGGCTTCGAGGCCGACAGGGCCCACGGTTGCGGCCGCTGCGGGCGCAGGAAGGGCTGGCACCTGGCCGGTGGGTGCAGGGGACCGGGAGCTTTGATGGGGGGAGCTGGGTGGAGAGGGCTGACCCCGGGAGAGCCTTTCTGGGATGCCCGGGGTGGAGGGCGGTGACCTTGAGAGGCCTTGCTGGGGTGCTTTCTGTGGGGGACATCCGGGGGAGCCTTTCTGGGATGCTCTAAGTGAAGAGGGATGGCCCCGGGGGACACTTTCTGGGGTGTCTGTGTTGGGGGACGTCCAGAGCCCTTCTAGGATGCTCTAAGTGGAGAGGGGTGGCCCCGGGAGACCCTACTGTGTTGAAGGACACGCGGGGACACTACTGTTCTGTATTGAAGGACACGCGGGGGAACCTTTCTGGGGTGCCTGGAATGGGGTGGCCCAAGGGTACCTATCCAAGGTGTCTCAGGTGAAAATGGGCAGCCCCAGGGTAGCCTTTCTGCAGTGTCCCAGATGGAGATGAATGGCCATGGAGAACCTTTCTGGGGTCCCATTGGTGGGACACACTGCTGGGGTGCCAAATATAAGAGATGGCTAACCCCGAGGGGCTTTGGTTAGGGGAGGAGTATGGATGTGAAGGAGCCTTTCTGGGGTGCTCTAAGTGGAGAGAATGGTCCTGGGGTAACCTTTCTGGGGTGTGCTGAGGGGGTGGACCGAGGGTGCCTATCCAATGTGACATGTAAAAATGGGTGACCCTGGGGGAGTTTTTCTGGGATGCCAGGAGTGGGTGACACCCTGCTGGGTTTTCCAGAAGGGAGAAGGGCGGCCTCAAGGAGCCTTTCTGTGGTACCCTGAGTGGGGGCTACCCAGGTAAACCTTTCTGGGATGCCTTAAGAAGAAAGGGATGACCCTGAGGGAACCTTTCTAGGATGCCCAGGGTGAGGGACAGTGGGGGATGCTGGGTGGAGTGAGTTGGCCCCAAGCAGCTCTGCTGGGGGGACACAGGTGAGGGACATTCTGCTGGGGCGGCCCTGTGTGGACATGGGTGGCCCTGGAGGAGCCTCTCTGGGGGTACAGGATGAGCCCCAGGGTACCTTTCTGGGGTGCCCTGGAAGAGGGGTAACAGGACCAAGGGTGCCTTTCTGGGCTGAGGGATCAGCCTTGGGGATTCTCTGGAGCAGGGAGGAACCAGGATGTCTTGTGGCATGGGGATCTCCCTGAAGATGTGGGAGCCTTTCTGGGAAGGGGGACAGTGAGTGGGGACAGTGGGGGAAGTGAGGTGGGGACAGGGTTCCCCCAGCTAGAGAGGGGCAGCCCCAAAGGTGAGCAGAATTGTGTGCCCTGGGGTGGAAGGGAGCAGCTCCTCCATGGAAGGAGGAGCTGCCCTGGAGGCATTTGGCACGCCCTGTGGAGGGTGAAGGGGCCCTGGTGTATTGGCAGTGCCCTTGCTGACAGGAGATGGGTCTGGGGTGCCTTGTGAGGAGGGGATAGCCCGGGAGGTGCCTTTCGAGGACCCCCTGCTGCAGCGAGGTGGGGGCAGAGCTGCTCCATGTGTAGGAGACAGCGGGATGCTGAGCCTGGATGGGGAAGGGCCACCATGGTATCCCTGTCCTGCCTGGGCACCATCCCACCCCAGGGGACTCCCCGCTGTCCCTCAGGCTTTGTGTGTGTGGGTGGCAGTGGGCTGGGGTGAGAGCCATGTGCTCAGACCTTGCAGCTGCAGCAAAACCAAGACCAGCAGTAAAATCTGGCCTTTCCAAAAGCCCAGGTGCTTCCTGAGCAGCTCTTGGTGCCCCCAGGGGCGGACCCTATGGTGTGGGGCCCTTGGCTGTGCTGGGGCTGTGCACCCCAGGAGGCAGCAATGGGGTACAGCCGTGGGATACACAGGAGGCTCTGGCTTACAGGAATTACTGGGAGATTTCTCTTGCATTGTGCCCTGTGTCAAAAAATGCAACGGAGTGCAAGGACTGATGGGGACCCATCTATCAAGGCCCCTCTCTGAGGGGACAGCATGGCCTGAAGAGGGGTCCTTGGTGCTGTGACTGGTGCAGGAGCCTGCACACCCTGCTTAGCTGGCACTGGGGACAGGGCAGTTAGTGGAAGAAATGGCCATTGATAACAACCTTCGGTAACAACTGGGCGCTGCCTCACTGAGAGCAGACCCGTGTGGAGGGAGGACGGTTGCAGTGTGGGTCCTCTTTATCTTTATCCCAAATTTATCTCAACCAACACTTTGTGCAACCCAACAGCAACCTGATAAGGCATCTGACCTCGCTGGAGCTTGCTTTGGTGAGTCAGGGAGAGTGCTGAAGGGGCAGCTTCACCCTGCCCCCGTGTCAGCCACATCGACGTCCTGCTTGTCCTGCTTTAGGGAAGTGGCCGGAGCTGTTTCCTCCCCCTGCTCCAGCCGGGTGCTGCCCTGCGAGCACAGAGGGGAAGTTCTTACTCAGGCCTGCACGGGGGCTGCAGGGAGCAGAGCACAGCCTAGGGCAGGCTGGAGCAGGGGATGCAGGCTGTTTTCCAGGCTGGAGCATGAGTTATTCCCAAGGCAGGGGCTTCCCCAGCACCCACCTTGGCTGAACACAGAGTGACCAGTGGTGGAGGCAAACCCACCTGAGCCCACCCCAGCTGTGCCGGGGCCGCTCGGCTCCCTGGATCACGCTGCAGTGAGGGGTGTTGTGTGGGAGCGTGGTGTCTCGTCCGGTGGCAAACCCGTGCTCAGATCAGAGGAAATGTTGTGAAACCGCATCCTCGGGGCGGAGGAGACACCACGAGTTGCTATCAGTGGCATCTACTCACCGCGGCAGTCCCGGGTGTTCCCACAGGCAGTCCCGGGTGTCCCTGCCTGCTCGCCAGCTCTTTTATGGGGTCCAGCTTCCTGACACAGTGGGGAGGAAGGGTAAGCGTCTCTTTGCTGCCTGTCTCAGCCTGTCTGGCAGTGCTGTCCCAAAATTCCTGCCCCAGGCGCCTGTGCTGAGCAGCCCTGCATTCTTGTGATCCTGCCCCTCAGGGAGGAAGGGTAAGCGTCTCTTTGCTGCCTGTCTCAGCCTGTCTGGCAGTGCTGTCCCAAAATTCCTGCCCCAGGCGCCTGTGCTGAGCAGCCCTGCATTCTTGTGATCCTGCCCCTCAGGGAGGAAGGGTAAGCGTCTCTTTGCTGCCTGTCTCAGCCTGTCTGGCAGCGTTGTCCCAAAATCCCTGCCCCAGGTGCCTGTGCCGAGTAGCCTGGCATTCTCATGATCCTGCCCCTCAGGGTCAGAGATGAGAACCTGGGCATTTGCCTGCCCACAAGTGCTGCATGGGTGGGCAGAATGGTCTTAGGGGGGATCCCATGGCCCCCCTTGGGAGAGCAGGGAGTCCCCAGGACCCCTCTGGCTCAGTGCAGCCACTCCTGGGCACTTGGCATACATGGGTACTGGGGTTCAGCCCTGTGCCAGATGAGCACGGCTCCATGGGGTAGCCCATGGGGTGACCCTGGTAGTGGACATTGCCTGTCCTAGGGAGCCACGGGGAGGAGGTGACACACCTGTTGTCACTGGATTGTGCTGGTGGCGATGGCTCATGGGTGGGTACAGGAGCAGCCCTGGAGGTTGCAGCAGCCAGGTCCCACAGCTCCTGCCCCAGTGTTCCCCTGGGAGCCCTCACAGGGTTGCAGAGCCTGACCCTGTGGGGCCCTGGGACCCTCACCCCTCATCTGGGCCCAGTTAAAACCCAGGGAACAGAGAGGATCTGGGCTGGTTTGAGCCTTCATGGACCTCCCTGAGCCTGTGGTTTGTCTGGGGCACAGGAACCACATGTGCCTGAGTCCCCTGTCCTTCAGAGCTCCTGGAGCACCAAAGCCGACTGTGAGCCAGTGTGGGGAGTATCCCTTGGTGGGATGGATGGGACTGGGCTGGGATTGTCACTGCTGCCCTTAGCTTTGCCCTGGCCTGCATGCTGTGAGAGAGCAAGGAGGAGGAATCACTGATGAGGAACAGAGGTTCTTGCAAAGTGGAGAGGGTGCCTTAGGGACCTGGCAAAGCAGATTCCCCTCAGCTGTAGGAACAGCTCTTCAGCACACAGTGAAACTGGGGACATGTAGGACAGTACAGGGGGACATGTGGGACAGGGCACCAGGCTCTGCATCAGGGCCTGGGGGTCTGTGGAGCTGCTTGGCAGATAGACTGTAACCTTGGGGAAAGGGGAGGGAGAGGCCAGGCTAGCCTGTCTGCCCCACACAGGGTCCCTACACCAGGCTGTGTCCCTGTGCTATCCCATCACAGCAGAGGGAGGAGCCTGGCTCTGGTGTCCCTGACTCAGCAGGGCCTTCCCGGAGCCCCCCATGGCTGTGTGTCACCCTGTCATATCTGTGAGTAATGTCTGTGAGCGTGGTGGAAGCACGGCTCTCTCTGCCAGCCCCACGGGAGAGGGGACATGGTGACAGACAGGGTGCCAGTGCCCGTGGGACAGCCAGAGCCCTCCCAGCCTAGGGGTGCCATATCACCTCAGGCAGGCAGCAAGGAGGGGTTATCTGGTTGGTTAGCTGCACCTGGGAACAGCAAGAACCTCTTGGTGTCTGCGGGTGTCACACTGAGGGTCTGTCATGATGTGTTGAGGGCACAGAGCAGTTCCAGCACTGTGCTGGGGAAGGACCTTGACTGGGGGGTGTCTGTCTGTGCTGGCTGCCAGAGGGAAGGACCTTCCGTGTGCAGGATGTGCTGTGGGGTGTTTGGAGCTCCATGTGTCTCATCTGGCTGGGGAAGGGGCCCACCTCCCTCCCCAGCTCAGGGGTAGAACCTGTCCTGGAGAAGGCTGCCTGTGTCACATTGGAGTCCCAGCCAGGTGTGCAGCCTCTCACTGCTCCACTCTCTCCCCAGGCACCACCTGTGTCCTCGTGTCCTTTCCCTTTGTCTTCAGCCCCTGCCTGGCCTGCAGGGAGAGCACTCCACAGTGGGCAGCCTTCATCTACTACCTCCCTTTCATCATCATCTTCCAGTTTGGCTGGGCGGCCACGCAGGTGTCCCACCTGGCCCTCATCCCCGAGCTGGTGAGCAGTGACCATGGGAAGGTGGAGCTCACAGCTTTCAGGTGAGCACAGACACACCTGGGGGTTCCTTGAGCCTGGGGGAGCTGCCCTGCCCATGATGGGTCCCATCACTGTGTGACAGGAGGTCCCTGGATGCTGTGGCACGCCAGAGACATTGGCATGGCAAGACAAGGATGGGGCCATGTGGGTGTCCTGTGGGATGTGCCAAAGGACACCGGTCTTGGGTTGGTGGCCCAAAGCCTTTGCTGCCAGGAAGGAATGTCTTGATGGCAGGGATGTCAGTGACACATCCCTTGGGACACTTCCCTAAGCTGGGGACACTTCTCCTTTGGGAATGGACGGTGGAATTTAGGGGAGAGACTGTCCCTCCCAGATGCCCTCAAGGAGAGCTGGACATGGTTCTGGGGACTGGTCTGGAGGTGAGATGTCTCCAGGGCCAGGTGGGCAGTACACTGGCTCATTTCTGTCAGGATCAGGATGTGAGATAGAATGTTTATCCTGTGAGCAAGGTGAGCAGGGAAGATGTGGGTAACTGTGGGTCCAAGTGCTCCCACTCTGAGGGAACCAGGTCAGGCAGCTCATGGCATCCTTGAAGCAGAGGTGAGCTGTGCCTGGAGGGGGAACAGACTGGCCTGTAGGGATCTTGGTTTCCTCCCAGTCATGCCCTGAGGCTTGGACTGGGCACACTGGGAGTTGCAGCAGTAAGACTAATGCCTGGCCAGGTGGCTTGTGCCCTCAGAGGTGTCACCTCAGCCGTGACACTTGGGTGCAGAAGCTGTAGCACATCTGGCTTGGAGGGCAGCTGTGGGCAGAGGTGTCCTGCTGCGCTGTCCCCATGCTTGTCCTTCTGGATCGCCTCAAGCTTTCCTTCTGCTCAGGTATGCCTTCACTGTCATGGCCAACATCACTGTGTATGGCCTGACCTGGCTCCTGCTGAACTTCCAGATGGACCAGCCCGACCATATGGAGCACCTGGGCCCACAGGACATCCCTGTGTTTCGGGTGAGTGGCAAGGCACAGTCCCTGGGGTTCCCTCTACCCAGGGCTCAGCTGGGGAGGAGCTGGAGGGAGTCAGGGGGCAGTGCCCTAAAACCTCACCAACTGGGCAAGAGCCACACTGAGCACTCCTCCTTGGAGGGTTTGAACACTCCTCCTTGCCCTCCAGACTGCTGGGGAGCTGATGGTGGGCTGTCCCCACTGCTGTGCTCACCCCCACTGCCTCACCAGAACTTGGCCCTCATCGTGGTGGGGCTGGGGGCCGTGTTCTCCCTCATCTTCCACCTGGGCACCAAGGAGAAGCCGTACCCACCAGGGGTGCTGCCTGAGCCAGAGGAGAGCACCCCGCTGCTGCACAAGGAGTCCTCGGGCCCCCCGCGCCCGCTGCTGCTCTGGAAGGACTGGCTGCTGGAGCCCTCCTTCTACCAGGTATGGCTGGGCAGGACTCCCCTGGCCTGGGCTGCTGCCCTGCCTGGGCACCCTGGATGTCCTGCAGCCACAGGACTTGCCCAGGTGCGGATGGGGATGGAGAGAGGGGCTGTTTTGGGCACCCAACCTCCGCCTCAGAGGGGCCACCCCTTCCTACTGGGCACCTGTGCCGTGACAGCTGGGCAGGGAAGGTCCTTCCCACAGGCTGAGTGGGGATGACCTGGCCCTGTTCCCTCCCAGGTCGCGGTGCTCTACATGGCCACCCGCCTCATCGTCAACCTGTCCCAGACCTACATTGCCATGTACCTCACCAACTCGCTGCTGCTCTCCAAGGTGGGAACAGGGCAGGTCCAGGGGTGCATGGGAAGGTGTCCTGATGTGGCCTGGGGCTCATCTGCTCCCTGTCCTTGTCCGTTGCAGAAGTACATTGCTACCATTCCCCTAGTGATGTACATCAGTGGGTTCCTCTCCTCATTCCTCATGAAGCCTGTGAACAAATGGATTGGTCGGAATGTGAGTCCAGAGTGCTGGAGAGGTTGGAGTTTGACCCCAGGAGAGGCCCAGGGGCCAAATCCTGGCTGTGAGCAAAGCTCCTGGCACACCTGAGCTGGAGAGCTGGGACCCCTCATGGACTGTCTGCCAGCAACCACCCACTGCAGCATGGGTCCTGCTGGGACTGGGAGTGGTGGGCAGGGATGGGGGCGGGGGCCTGTCTTGTACGTCCCTGGGGCTGGGGAAGGCAATGCTGGCCCAGAGTTACCATGTCCCATGCAGGCCTGACTGGGCTGCAGAGCCCTGTGGTGCCCATCATGGGGAGAGGGGGGGTCTGGCTACACTGGTCTGGGTGGGGACATGATCTTCAATGCCAGCATGAGGGAACTGCCCCCACAGTATGTCCCCTCCATGCTGTTGGGTGCCACTGGAATGTCCCCTGCCCTCACAGACACGCTTGCAACAACTCTGCCCAGGGCTCAACCCTTGGGCTGCAGTACAGCCTGGAGCACAGCGAGGACCTGCCTTTGGAATCTCCTTGTTTAAATACAGCTGGGGCAGAGCTAGGGCTGTTCCTCATGGGTCCTGGGCAATGCTGGTCCTGTGCCCTCTCTGCTTGCTCCTCCCTCACCGAGTGCCAGCTGAGGTCTGAACTCCCCCTTCTCCCTCTGCCCATCCCCATTGCAGCTGACTTACTTTGTGGGCATCCTGGTGATCCTGGCCTTTGCCTCCTGGGTGGCCCTGGCCAGGCCAATAGGAGATGAGATCTACGGGCTGGCAGTGCTGCTCGGGGCCGGCTCAGCCACGATCCTGGTCACATCCCTGTCTATGACTGCAGATCTCATTGGCACCAACACGGTACAGCCACTGCTCCTGGTGGGATGGGCTGGGGGATCATGGCAGGCGCAGAACCCACCGTCTGGGGTGGGCACTGTTAGGGTTAGGGGATGGAGATGCTGGGAGGGCGCTCAGCTGGGCAACCCCCAAGTGCTGTGCCCTGTGAGTGCTGTGCCCCATGCTCTGTTGCAGTGAGGGCTCTGCCCATGAGAGGGCACACAGGGCTGCATGATCCAGCATGGCACAGTGTGCTTCCCTCTCCTCCTGCAGCACAACAGTGCATTTGTCTACGGTGCCATGAGCTTCACAGACAAGATGGCCAATGGCCTGGCTGTTATGATGATCCAGAACCTGCATCCCTGCCCGTAAGCACCTCTGCAGACTTGGGACCCCTACTGCTTGGGGCCCATGAGAAAATATTCCAGGGTTGGAGCAAGAGCCACGGGAGGAAACTGGTTTGGATTGGAAGGGACCTCAAAATTCATCTTCCATGGGCAGGGACACTTCCACTACACCAGGTTGCTCCAAGCCCTGCCCCACTTTGGACAGACTTCCTAGGGATGGGGTAGCCACAGCTGCTCTGGGCAACTCATTCCAGGACCTCCCCACCCTAACAGGGAGGAATTCCTTCCCAATATCCCATCTAACCCTGTCCTCTGGTAGTGGGAAGCCATTCCCCCTTGTCCTAGCCTGTAGCCTGGGACTCCAATCTCAGCCTCCAACCACATCCCTGCCTGTCCTCACAGGACTGAGCTGTGCTGCCCTGCCTGTGTTGGCTTCTACCGCTGGGTGATGGTGCTGGTCACCGGCGGCATCGCCATTGCTGCTGTCGCCACGCTGTGCTGCATCATGGTATGGCCCATCCAGATCCGCTACCGTAAGTGGGGCTGAGGGCTTGGGGGCAGCCCAGTGTGGGACTGGGGGCACTGGGAGCCCCGTGGTCAGTGCTAGCCTTGGCTAAGCCACGGTGTCTTTGCAGATGGCCCCAGTGGGGCAACAGTGGGAGCCCTGTCATCACTGGGCTGGCTGCGGCCATGCTTGCAGGGGAACCCTCATGGTAGGACTCGGGGCAGGGCCATTGTCCCGCTTCCGCTGCTGTCCCCAGAGAGGAGCTGTGTCTGCTTGCTGTGCCTTTCTAGGGGGCAACACTCCCCTGGCCCGGTCATGGCCACGCTGGCCCTGGGGCTCCAAGGGATGTCAGGGGCAGCTCGATGTGCTGGCAGCAAATGTGGGAGACAGTGAAGTGACCTTTGCTAGGCTGGGGAGCCAACACCCCTGCTCAGTGTCTGTTCTGCCTCTCTGGGTGCCAATGTCTTGCTGTGGGGTGGGGGAAGCAGGATAGACCCCTCGTGCTGCTTGGGGCCCTGCTGGGTGAGGCCCTGGTGCTATCAGAAGAGTCCAGGAAGTCCAGGCAGCGCATGTGGGTCACCCAACGCTGCCATCTCTCCTGACCTGTCCCTTCCTCCTCTTCCTCCAGGTGCTGTCAGCCTGCAGGGGCTGAGCAATGCAAGGACCCCTGAAAGTGGCACTGGGAGCGCTGAGGGAGAGAGCCAGAGCAGCACCATCAACTGAGCAGGGCTGTGTCGTTGGCCACCATGTCCTCAGGGCTGTGTCCTCAGCCACCGCATCCTTAGCTATCGCGGTGCCACTCTGAGTCTGGAGGGTCCCCTGCACTGGGGACCACTGGGCTCTGGGGAGGGGGCTGACCCCCACCCTATCTCCTTGCACTGGACTCGTATTCCCACCCTGGACTCATGTCCCCATCCTGAACTCTCATGTTCCAGACCCCACCGGGCCGATGAAGGCTGTCCCTGGTGCGGTGCAGCATCACCTGTCACCTCTCACCTGCACAATGAACACTAGAAGGGCCTAGGCCAGGCCGGAGCAGCCCCAGAAGAGGGGGGCGCCCGGACCGAGGTTTTAACCTGCTTTTGTAAGGCCAATACGTACAAACGGCACTTTATAAAGGAGGAGAAAAAGGAGAGAAAAAACCCAACCGCAGAGCTGATGGCCCTGGGATGGGGGTGGGCTCAGTTCTGGGGCTGGAGCAGGTTTGCGACGCGCACGGGGGCCCGCAGCGGGCCCAGCGCTGCTCCCGCCCGCCCCCTCGGAGAGCGGCGTCCTAAGGGGCTTGGGGGGAAAGGGCGGTCGCCCTCAGCGGCCATGGCGGCGGCGGCACCGGAAATGGGGCCTCGAGCAGCACCGGGCACAAATGATTGGTTCGTACGGGGAGCCCCGGGACAGGACAGCCAATGGGGACGGCCCTCGCACGGCGGGGGCGGGGACTGAGTGTGTGTGTGTGTATGTGCGTGTGTATGTGCGTGTAAATGTGTGTGTGTGAATGTAAATGTGTGTGTGTATGTGTGTGAGTGTATATGCGTGAGTGTATATGCGTTGTGAGTGTATATGCGTGAGTGTATATGCGTGTGTGTGTGAGTGTAAATGTGTGTGTATATGTATGTGTGTATATGTGTGTGTGTCAGAGCATGTGTGTGTGTGTGTGTAAATGTGTGTCTGTAAATGTGTAAATGTAAGTGTAAATTGTGTGTGTAAATGTGCGCATATGTGTGTGCGAGTGTGTGTGTTTAAATGTGCGTGCATGCGTGTGTGACTGTGTGAGAGTATGGGAGTCTGTGTACGTGTAAATGTGTGTGTTTGTGTGTGTGTCTGTGAGTGTGTCTGTGTGCCCCTGTGTATGTGTGTAAATGTGTCTGTATGTAAATGTGTCTGTGTGTGTGAACATGTTTGTGTCCATAGATGACATGTACATGATCATGTGTTTGTGTGTCTATCCCTGTGTGTTCACACGTGTGTGCAGGAGGCTGCCGGGGGGTTGTGCATAACTCGGGGAATGGTTTGGGTTGGGAGAGACCTTAAAGCTCATCCTGTTCAACTCTCGCTATCCCATAGTGCTCCAACCCCTGTCCATCTGGGATATTCCCAGGGATCCAGGGGCAGCCACAGCTGCTCTGGGCACCCTTTGCCAGGGCCTCCTCAGCCTCCCAGGGAACAATTCCTTCCCAATATCCCATCCAGCCCTGCCCTCTGGCAGTGGAAGCCATTCCCTGTGTCCTGTCCCTCCATCCCTTGTCCCCACTCCTTCAGCTCTCCTGGAGCACCTTTAGTCCCTGCAAGAGGCTCTGAGCTCTCTCTGGTCCCTTCTCCAGGTGAACACCCCCAGTTCTCCTAGCCTGGCTCCATGGCAGAGGTTCTCCATGCCCCCCGGCCATGCCCTGTGCCTGCTCACACAGGTCCGTGTGTGCACCTGCATGGGCTGGCACGGAGCCCCTGCCACGAGGGGCACAGCAGGACACCAGTGCGGGATGAGGGAGGGGGCTGGTGGGTGTGACAGGGTGTCGCCAAGGGCAGGTGGTCAACCCCGAGTGTGTCCGGTGTGGGGGAATGGAACGGGATCCCGGCGGATGGAGTGGCAGCCTGAGAGTGCGGTGAGCGTGCGGGGTGCAGCCCCCTCGGGCCGGCCCGGGTTTATGGCCACTCCTCGCTGCGGGAAGGGCGTTATCAGCCCCGGTCCAGAGAGCAGGGTCTGAGCCGGGCTTGGCCCATGGCCTTCGCACCTGCCCCAGGGCCCGCGGGGGGAGCGCGGTGTCGGCTCTGCCCAGCGCCCCCGGCCCGGCCGCGGTTCCCTCTGGGGGTCCCTGTCGACGGCAGAAACCCCCGGGCGAGGGGCGGACGTGCCCCCAGCACTGCCGGGCGTTGGGGGCCGGGAAAGGAGGGAGGGGAGCGGGCAGCGGGCGGACGATGCTGTGCGGTGTCCCGGCACCGCGGGATGTCCTGCGTTTGCGGGGTGCCCACGGATTGCGGGGTGACCGTAGAACTGCGAAACGCCACAGGATTGCAGAGTGCCGCGGGACCGCGGCTGTGCCGCTCTGGTTTTCAGCACTGTTGGGCTGGAGTGCATTTGCAGCTGGTTTGGGGGGCAGATGGCTGGTCCCGCATTCCCCCAGGGCCGGGCTGAGGCTGCCCCGACCGCTCCCTGCCAACCTGCCGCGGCCGGCCGGCCCCGCCCGCTGCCCTTCCTCGGGAGGAGGAGGAGGAGGAGGAGGAAGAAGAGAAGGAGGAGGTAGCAGCGGAGCAGGAGCAGCGCTGGAAGGAGTGGGAGCGGGACAACTCCAACGGGACGGGGGACCTCGGCTGTGCCCTCCAGCAGGTACCGCGCGGGGAGCGCGGGGCCTGTCCGGGACGGGGTTCTGGGGCCGCGCGTGGGTCCGGGACCGCAGCCGCCTTCCCGTCCCCTCTGCAGCCAGACCGGCCACGCAATCCCGCAGCCAGCACCGGCCGTGACCTGGGCCGGCACCCCCCGGGCCAGGGATCACTTCCCCCGTCACTCCAGCCCTCGCTGCCCACGGGGGTCGCAGCCAGCACATGATACCATAGGACAGGCAAAGGGGTCATGCGACCGGGTGAGCTCTGCTGTTCCGGTCCCGGCGTGGCCTGAGCCCCGTCCCCGTGTGCTCCCCGGTGGAGGGACAGGTTGGTGACATTGGGATCTGCTGTGCTGCAGGAATAGACTGTCCCCACAACCTGCCCCCTCTCCATCAGCTGTCGGACTCATCCCTCATGCCGGGAAAGCTGAAGCGCAGCAGACGGGAGGCGCTGGGGGAGAAGCAGTGGCGGAGCCTGGAGGAGAGGGGAAGTGTCCAGCTGGAGCAGCCCAAGCTGACCAGGTGGGTCCTGCACCTCACGGGGACGCATCCCGCACCCCAGCCCCACATCCCACTTGTGCCCCTGGAGTCACCCCCTCCGATGCCTCCTTCCAGATCCCAGACCTATGAGTCCTCCAGCAAGGAGGCAGAGCAGGCGGCCACGGGCAGGCAGGGACCCCCAACCCCCTCGGTGAGTCTTGGGGTACCGGAGCTGAGGAGCAGGACCCCAGCGCCTACCTCATGGGCTCGGCTGGACGTTCTCTTGGGGCGGGGACCGAGGGAGGGCTCGTCCCGGTTCTATGGCAGACTTGATGATGGAGCAAGGGGCTGCAGGATGCCCGCGGTGTCAGGGCTGGCCCCGAGCACCGCCCCCCTGACTTCCCGCAGCTGAGCAAGCAGGACAGCAGCTACCGCCGGGCCTTTGGGGAGCTCGCCGAGCAGGACGTGCTGCTGGGCTGCTTCTCATGCACCTGGCAGAGAGAGATGCCCTACCACGGCCGCCTCTACGTGTCCTCACGCCACATTTGTTTCCACTCCAACCTCCTGCTCAAGGACATCAAGGTGGGCTGGAGCGGGCGGGGGGCCGGCGGCACAGGCAGGGGCACAGGTGGCAGCCGGGAACACGGTGAAACAGCCTGTCGCCTGTGACCCCAGGCCGTGATCCCTGTCGCCTCCATCTCAGCCCTCAAAAAGACCAACACAGCGCTGCTGGTGCCCAACGCAGTCAGCATCCGTACGGCCAAGGGGGAGAAGGTGAGAGCAGAGACAGTGCTGGGGGGCAGCCTCACCTGGGGCTATTTGGAGTGTCCTGGTCCCTGTGACCGAGGGGGCAGCTCTGTCAGAAATCCCCGTCCCGCTCCCCGGCAGTTCCTCTTTGTGTCACTGCGCCAGCGAGAGGCCACGTACCAGCTCCTGAGGTCGGTCTGCAAACACCTGCAGGTACGCGGGGATGGATGGGGAGGGGGACTCCATCCATCCATTGCAGGGCACCTCCCTTCATCTCTCTTTGTCCAGGACAGCGACCAGAGCCCTCGAGACTCACTGAGTAATGGGGAAACCCCTAGGAAGTCTCAGGTAAGGCCAGGGAGTGGAGGGCAGGAGGGTACAGCAGGAGGCTGAGCGGTCCCAGCCTCCTGGATGGGGTGGGCTGGGTGCGGTGACCCCTGGGAAGACGTCAGGGGGAGACATGAAAAGCCCCAGCCCAGGGCAGTGCAGACCCCAAGACCCTCCCTTCTTGTCGGTGACACACATCATGTCCCATCAGGTCCTGCCCTTGTCCCCATGGCAGTGGGGCAGGTGCCTTGGGGACACACATCATGACCGAGGTTTGTCCTCTTTCAGAACTCGAGCCAGTCAGACCTGGAACAGAGCACCCCGGAGCCAAACAGCCTCCATGAATCCCTGGGTGAGTGGCCACCCTGGTGCATCCCTTGCATCCTCACAGCCCTGCTCGTGTCCCCACCTGCACTCGTGCCCCACTGGCAGCTCTGGGCTTTGCTCCTCCATCCCGGACACGCGCGGTCCTCGCCCCCCGACCAGCATCTCCCACAGCTCCAGGGAGTGCAGGATCGGCTCTTTGTGGCCCCATGTGCCTCCAGGACGCCTGGACTCCTCCCTGGGACATTCATCGAGTGTCTCCTGGTCATCTGCAGGTGAGCCAAACCCAAGACCAAGGCAAGCGGAGGACGAGGAAGACGAGGTGGCCCGACTGGTTCCCAGCAGCAGCGAACGGGTGCCCTCAGTAGAGACACGTGGCCTCTGGGGTGGGTCAGGGGGCTCGGGATAGGAGGATGATCCTGGGGGTTTACACACTGGCAGAGCCGAGCACAGGCTCTCAGTGCTGCTAATACTGCCTTGTCCTCGCAGGGGGACCCCACGCCGTGCTCTGGGCCAGGGCCACTGCACTTTGGTCCCGGATAAAACCTCAGCTGAGCCCTCTCAACATCATCATCCTCATCTACCTGCTGCTGTGAGTCCTCATCCCTGCTGAGCGTCCTGCATGGCCCCTCCAGGGTGACACTGGTGGGCCGGGATTCCCGCATTTCCCCTCAGACCCGTCCCCAGGACGAGCACACAGGAGCCTGGTTGTGGCACTACCCCTGCCACCCTGCGCCCCTCGGCTGACACTGGCCTGTCCTCAGCATGGTGGCCTTGCTGCTGTCCTCGGGGTACATTGGTCTGCGCATCGCGGAGCTGGAGCAGCAGCTGGCGTTCATGGGGGCTTGGCCCGACCTCAACCTGTCACAGCAGTGAGTGCTGGGGCGTGGGGGGGGTCTCTGTCCCCAGCAGAGATTCCCCCTCACCCTGCCTCCCCCCAGGTACGAGACATCATGAGGGCATTGAGGACCATGACCAGAGCTCCAGCCAGGGGATTCAGGGGCTGCTCTGACCCCTTCCTCGGCCTCTCAGGGGGGCTCTGTTACCAAGTGCCTTCAAGCCCCCCACATGTCCTGGGAAGCCCATGTGGGCTATGAGGCTCCATCTCGCTTCCCCATGTCTGCCCAGCAGAAGAGACCCAGGGAGCTCCCAGCAGGGCACAGAGCTGGAGTCAACACTCACCCCCACCCAGCCCTCCCTGCCAAGGGTGGGCAGGCAGAGGGGGCCAAGCCCCAGGCAAGACAGGGGCACAGAGAACATTCTATTAATAAAGATTAATAAAATCAGTATTATATTAATACTTATTATTTGCTGGGCCAGATGTCACAGGATGAGCATGAACCAGTCCCCAACACATAACGCCCTGCTCCCCAAAATAGGACAGGACAGGAGCCCCAGCAGGACCAGGAGCTTTGACTCTGACTGGTGTGGGGAGGCAGCTCCAGATGCTGATGTGCCAGAGGTCCAGGGAGCAGCAGAAGACCCTGAGCAGTCCCTCGGGGTGCTGGCAGCTGGTGACAAAGGGAGACAGAGGGGGCAGTGGGGGTGCACCAGGGAGCCCCAGGGCCCTGCATTTGGCCAGGCCCTGGCTCTTACCCTGCTCCTTCCCTAGGACAGGGCCCACCTGCCAGAGGAAGGGGTTCCAGAAGGTGCAGGGTCACAGGTACAGGGTGGGGACAATGGGTTCACACACATTCTGAGCATAAGCTGGGGGTGGGAGCAGAGCTGGGGGCACAGCAGAACCTGCACCCCACAGAAGGATCCACCCAGACCAAAGCCCTGGAGCTTAATCCCATTCTGGGCCAGTGAAGGGGCCCTGGGGCTTCCCCCAAGCACCAAGGTGGGGAAACTGAGGCACTGACAACTCCTTTCTCTGTGCCATTTCCTGGGCCATCCCTTCCCCAGACTCAGGGCTCAGCTCCATGCCTGGGGCAGCAGCAGTGGGTGATGCCAAAGTCAGGGATCCTCTTCCTCCTCATCCTGCTGCTCAGCCCCATGGACCAGCTCTGCCTCACACCGCCCAGGCCCGGGGGGGCTTCCAGCAGAAGACACTGGGGGGAGGGAGCTCCCGGGCTCCCTCCCAAGGGCTGGAACAAGGCACAGGCATGGGGCACAGGGCTGTACCCCACTGGAGAGGTGTCCCCCGTCCACAGAGTTCCAGTGCCCAGGGAGGGGGTGCCCCCCATGTGAGGGTCCCACCTGCATGAGGACAGCAGGACTTCTGACTCCAGGGCCTGCAGGACCAAGGGGCTCTGCACCCCCAGCCTTGCTGCAGCCATCCCCTGGCAACTGCCTCACACCAAGGAGGGGCTGAGCGAGGCCAAGGGCCCCTTTTCCTCCTTCCTGCCATGCTGAGGGGCACAGGGCAGGGCAGGGCAGGGAGGGGGGCTGGGCCCTTTCCCAGCAGCAGGAAAGCAAACAGGAGTGGGAAGCTGGGAGCAATAAACCTCAGGTGAGAGCTGTGCCAAGAAAGTTGGTACCTGCAGAGGTGTGGGGGGGACCCTGGTGACTTGCTACACCCTTCACTGTGGAGAAGCAAAGCAAAGCCATGGAGACCAATCCCAATAAATTCACAACCTGTTTAGTGCCAGTTCAATTGCTCTACATGAAAAAATTACAGCGTGCTCCATGTTTGTTTTCCATCACATGACACCTGGGATACAACGATGCCACAGTCACTGTCACCCAGCTCTGGGAGGACCTTGTGCTCAAGCCAGTGCCCACGGGTCACGAACACTGACATATCACCTCAGCTCTGCCCTTTTCCCTCTTGAGCAGCAGGTGACAGTGACAATATCACCCTGAGACACTTGCCCACACCCATCTCCACACGGATACAACTGGGAGCTCCTGCCTGGCAGCTGGGAGTGGGACAGAGCAGGTGGCTGTACTGGGCTCCATCACCAATGCACGAGGCCACAGAACCCTGGCCTGGGAATCACTAACTCTGGCCTGGGAATCACCAGCCTCTGCCAAGAGCAGTAAGAGAAGCCACCATGAACGAACCTGCTCCCAAGGCAGACAGAAAAGTGAGATGTAGACACAAGATGTAGTTAAGTCCTTGGCAAGAGGGGACAATAGTGGGAGACAGAACAATGAGGAGCTATCCCTGCTCTGCAGCTGGGAGCACTGGGCAGTGTCTTCAGAGCTCACCTGGCACTGCCCATCCCACAGCACTGCCACTCTGCCCAGCAGCTTCTGGGACTCCTTGAGGAAGTTCCCCCATCACAGGGTGAGGCAAATCAACTCCTGTGGAACTCCAGGGCACTGGGGAGGCCAATCATCACCACACTCACCCTGCACTCCAGCTGGGTGCCTGGCTCCCTCCTGCTCCAGAATGGGCTGAGACCTCCTGTGTGCCCCCAACCCAAGCACCTATGCCTTCCCAGAGGAGAAAACAGTGTGTCCTGAGGGTGTGTACAGTGTCATTTAGCAGGAGGCAATCCACAATAGGAAAATCTACAGCACAGCCACCAGCCTCCCCAGGCCCCCTGAACGGCCCTTTCCCCAGGTGCTAACCACACAACAACCACCTCTTGCTTCAAATCCTTTGCTTCAAACCCATTCCCCAACTTAATGATCCAACTCAATTTAAAACATCCTGGGGGCTCTGGGGTGCTCCCAACCAGTGGTGATGGGGAAGAGTGCCCACAAGTGGAATAAACAACACAAGTTGGGCCTGGGGGACTTCAAACCATGCCTCACATCCCATGGCCAGAGCTACTCTAAAGCAGCTGTGCTCAAACAGTGTTTCAGAAACTCCAGGGAAATTCCATTTTAGTGGCAAGGAAACTGTGAGACGACAAAATGGCCTGTGGGCCTGGGAGACTCAAGAGCTGCCAGGGGGATCCCAGCACACCAGCTCCTCACCAATGACTCCCAGTATGTGCTACACAGGCGCAGCACCACCAGCCTGATCCAGGCACTGTGTGATGGCACATGTGGTCAAGGCTGTATTGGCCTTCTCACACCTTGGCTTGCCCTAAGGATACTGCTGCTGCTGGGGACAGGCAATCATATTCCTACCACCAGGTTTTAGGGAAAGAAGGGAGAGGACACAAAACAACAAAAAAAAAAAGAAAGAGAAAGCATTACCTATGCAATCTACAGAGAGAGGACAAGTCTATATATACAGCCAGGGAATTCCACATGGGAACAGGAAGCAACACTGGGAGACAGCAGGAGGCAGGCAGGGCCTAAGCAGGGCAGGCACAGGTCAGATGGAACAGACTGTGCAGTTTCTCTTAAATTAAAAGCACCACACGCACACAGAGCATTTGTGTTACACCCCATTTGTGTTACACTCCAACACCAGCCAGAACTCTCATCCCACACAACCTAAAAATCCCAAACCACACACCAAAACTCAACAGCAGGGCTCTGTCTGGGACTTGAAGATAACAGAAAAGCAACACCACAGCCCTGCTTCCAGCCAGAACCCCTCTTCCAGCCAGAAGAGGCCCTGCCAACCCCAAAAATCAGATCTTCAGGATTTTTTTCTCAAATCCATCCCAACTGCTTTTGGCCTCAGGGAGACTCCAGAGCAAGGCATCAACCCGGTGTCACCGAAGGAAGCTTCACATGCACAGGTGGTTGGGTGGATTTCTTTTTTATAAAGTCCTTGCTTCTCCTCCCTGATAACTCCCAGGATCAGCCCAGAATATGAAACAGCAACTGCAGAACTTCCCAAATCTGCTCCCTTAGAGGTGAAGCTTTTTCAAGTCTCCTCCAAAGTCTAGAGCCCCAAAGTGTATTTGTTCGGAGGCAGTCGTCAAGCATGCCAAAAAAAAAAAAAATCAAGCTGTCTTATGGAATGATCATGTCAAGTACTACAGTACCTGTCTGGGGAGAAAAAATAAAGAAAAAAAGGAAAATAGGCAGTTCTTCAGTTTCTTCCTGGAATGGGGATTCCAGGCTATGAACAAAGCCCTTAGATGCCCAGCCTGGAGCTATGTTCCTCACACCAGCTGTACCGGACCAGTCTGGCTGGCTCTTGCTTCCAGAGCTGTCACTCTAGGACACAGAGCAACACGTGATACCCCTTCCCACAGCAGCAAGGATATGCTCCTCTCTCGCAGGAGACACAGCATGGCAGTGGAGATGGCCTCGGTCCAGTCTCAATGGTCCATGTCACACGAGTCCTCCCCAGTACCATCCCGATGGCTGGAGGATGCTGAGTTAACATTTCTCTTGTACCCGTTTCCCTTTATGAAGGATGAATCCAAAAACCTTTGGCAGTTCCCTCCCCATCCCACCCCATCCCAAATACTGTCCAGCCCCGTGGGTCACAAGCATATATTTAATGAGCTAGGTCCTCCTCCAGTCCCACGGCTCTCCCTCCCCTGGGCTCCAGGGGTCCATGCAGGCCGAGGGAGTGGTCTGATCCTGGAATGTCAGGCTGTAGGTTTCTGGGGCACAGGGATGGGGTTTATCGTATCCTGGTGAAGAGGTTGAGCACAGATACAGACTCCTGACAAGGGAAGACAAAGCAGGGGATAAACAGCTGTTAGTTCACGTGGTTCTGGGTTGGTTTGTTTTTAATCTGCTATCTCTAGCTCAGGGCACAATACCAGCTCACAAATCAAAGTCCAACACCATAAATACTCCCATGGGTTTCTTTCAAATGGCAACAAGTGTGCAGCTGGCCCATGCCCAGAGCTCTGCAGGCAGCTGTACCTCAGAGACTGCAAGAACTGGGGGACCCCCAGGAGCAATGCCAGCTTGCCCAGTCCCCTCCTCCAAATCCCTTTGCCAGGCACCCAAGAAAGCTCTCAGAGCATCAGGCACAATCTGCTTTTGGTAATGGTGAGTTGTCACTGGCAGAATCCATGATCCCATTTTCATCCAAACCCCTGTTTTAAGCAGTTTTGTAAGGAGGCAGGGGATAATCAGGGAATCACAGAATGGTTTGGGCTTCAAGGGACCTTAAAGTTCATCTCCTTCCACCCTGTCATGGGTTGCTCCAAGACCTGTCCACCCTGGCCTTGGACACTCCCAAGGATCCAGGGGCAACCACAGCTGCTCTGGGCACCCTGTGCCAGGGCCTGCTTACCCTCACAGGGAACAATTTCTTCCCAATATCCCATCCAGCCCTGCCCTCTGGCAGTGGGAAGCCACTCTCTGTGTCCTGTCCCTCCATCCCTTGTCTCAAGTCCCTCTCCAGTTCTATTGGATCACTTTTAGGCACTAGAATGGGATGTCAGGTATCCCTGGAGCCTTCTCCTCTCCAGGTGGACACCCCCAGCTCTCTCAGCCTGTTGTCACCCGAGGGCTCAGCTTGGTGAGGCCCCTGAAACACTGCTCTGCTCAGCAGCCCTGGACCAGCCTGGAGAGGGATGTTTTGTCACACCTGTCTTGGGAACACAGGGCAACCTTTTACATAAATCTCAGCGAAGTTAAATCCTTCACTGCCCCAGCCCTTGATCTGCAGGAAGGGGTCAGAGAGGAGGCAGCAGAGCAGAGCCAACGTGGCCTGAGTTCCCCCAGGCAGCTGCCCCCATGCCTGGCCTTACCTTTGTCGAGCGAGTTTTACTGAAGACGTTCCAGAAGCGCAAGGTTTCGTCTCCAGCTCCTGTGACAATGGCCTCCCCATCAGGGGACATTGCCTAAGGACAAGACAACCACCTTTAGCACCTGCCACATTTCTGAGGCTGAAAACAAGTCTCTGTTGGAATGCAGGAGAGATTTAACTCTCCTTCTGACTCTGCGGTGAGAAGCCACCTACCTCTGCTTCCAGATGCCTCATGCAGCCTCAAGTGCAATTTGGGCACTTATGGTGCAGCTAAGGAACATGGGGGGAGTGGTGTGGAAAGAATACTTATGTTCAGAAATCCAAGCCATGTGTAACTGAGGCTGCTCCTCCCAGGATTATCAACATGCCTGAAGGCAGGAAGATGCTATGACTGGATTTTCTGGCTGTATTGGTTGCTTACATTGGGATCTACCTCCCAAAACATTATCTGCATTCATCAGCTCTGTCCGGAACTGCTGAAACCTCCATGTAACAGTAACAGCAGATATGAGATGGATTGAAATTACCCACAATAAATGTTTAGTTCCCTTGGCAGCAGTCATCAGTGAAGAGGTGTGAAAGTCTACTGGGAGCAAGCAGAGAAGCTTGTGTTTCATAAAATCACAGAATCCTAGAATGTTTTGGGTTGGAAGGGACCTTAAAGCTCATCTCGTTCCACTTCCACTATCCCAGGCTGCTCCAAGCCCTGTCCAACCTGGCCTTGGACACTCCCAGGGATCCAGGGACAGCCACAGCTGCTCTGGACACCCTGTGTCAGGGCCTCACCACCCTCACAGAGAACAATTCCTTCCCAATATCTCATCTAACCCTGCCCTGTGGGAGTCTGAAGTCATTCCCCCTTGTCCTGCTATTCCAGATCCTTTCCCAAAGTCCCTCTACAGCTCTCCTGGAGCCTCTTTAGGCACTGGAAATTCTCCCTGGAGCCTTCTCTTCTCCAGGCTCAGAAGAGTTTTCTTAGAAGAAAACTCAGATTTTCCTCAGGAGAGTTTGGCAGGCTTTGCTGTCATTAACAGCATTTCCACAGAAGCAAACCAAAATGTCCCTTGCAGGCACAGAAACGTGACAGTTTTCCACTGCTCATGGGGCGAGTTCACATTCCCGTCCAGGCAGCTTATGGTGCCACTGCTGCTTTGGGTCCCATCTGAGCACACCTACAGCCAAGTGAGCAGCTACAGAGCCATGGCCATCACTCACCAGATACAGGACTCGGTAAGAGTGCCCCGTGAGCTTTGCTACTTGAGTTAACGAGGGGTATTTCCAGACGAGGATCTGGTTCTGGGAGTATCCGTGGGTACTCACCTGAAAGGGGAGAGGGGAACATGCATCAGAATCACGGAACTGCTAAGGCTGGAAAAGACCTCCAGGATCATCAAGTCCAACAGTCTACAGACTACACCACTGCCCTGGGCAGCCTGTTCCAGTGCCTGACCACCATGAAATTTTCCCAATATCCAATCTAAACCTCCCCTGGTGCAACTTGAGGCCATTTCTTCTTGTGCTGTTGCTTGTCACCTGGAAGAAGAGCCTGAATTCCACCTGGCTCAACCCTCTTGTCAGAGGGAGAGAAGGTCACCCCTGAGCCTCCTTCTTTCCAGGCTGGAGCTCTTCACCTCCCTCAGCTGCTCCCCAACAGACCTGTCTGTGCTCCAGCTCCCTCCCCGGCTTTGTTCCCTTCTCCAGACATGCTCCAGCCCCTCACTGTCTTTCTTGTGAGGGGCCCAAAACTGCCCCCAGCACTTGAGGTGCCTCAGCAGTGCTAGAACAGGTCAGTGCTCAGGAGGACAGTCACTGCCCTGGTCCTGCTGGCAATACCCTTGCTGGTACAAGCCAGGAGGCCTTGGCCTCCTTGCCCATCTGGACACACCTGGCTTATGCTCAGCCATGCTTCCCAGCTGAGGGCAGCTCAGCAGCAGCTGCACAGGGAAGGACTCACCAGCTCATTGGCGTGTTTGGACCAGGCCAGGTTGCACACCTGGGACCCGGTGTCGATGCACTGCAGGGGCTGCCCCGTGAGCGTGTTCCAGAAGCGGATGCAGCGGTCAGCTGTGCCCCCACCCGAGGCCAGGAGCCCATGCTGGTGTGGGGACCAGGCAATGGCTTTGACTGCTGCCAGGTGTTCCGTGTATTGTTGGACAGGACTCAGGCTGGAGTGATTCCAGACAAGGAGCTGGCAGAGAGAAGAGACATGATCAAACTTCTGACTCGGTCATGTGTCCCACTACACCCACAAGTCACAAAGAGACCGATGAGGGCAGCTGGGCAACAAGCTGATTTCCCACAGCTCTGTCCAGACATGCACAGCTCCACTCTGCACTTCACAGAATCATGGAAAGGTTTGGGTTGGTTAAAGCCCATTCAGTTCAAATCCCTGCCATGGACAGGGACATCTTTTACTAGACTGGGTTGTTCTTAGCCCCATCTGACCTGGCCTTGAACACTTCCAGGGATGGGGCAGTCACAACCACCCCAGCACCACACTCAGCTGAGGAGCTGTCCTACCCCCAGGCCACATGGTAGGAGCAGGCCCTAAGGTTAAGGGAACAAATCTAAAGAAACGGCATCACTGAAGGAGGCCTCAGACCCTGTTGCCTTTCTGGCTGTATCATTGCAGAACATATCTAGAAATCCGCCCAGTTCATTAGGAGGAGTTATTCTGAGCAGGAGGAACTCGGTCCAACCATGCTATCACACAGGCACTGGGCACATTCTCTACCTAGCAACCCACTCCAAAGGGCTTGGAACACTGTTTTTTTGTGACAGATGCTTCTCCCATATGGTGCTCAGTGAGCTGCAAGCCTGCGTTACAGGTATGGGAACTCACAGAGCTCTACCTCAGGTTCTTGCTGCACACAAACATTACTGCAACAAATGTGACCATACACTACCCAAACAAAGGCAGGAAGGGCAGCTTAGCAGTGGCTTTGTTGAACTCAACCCCCTGAGCCAAGCTAGAAATTTAATTAGCCAAATACAGAGGCAAAATTAAATCTGCCCTTTTTGTTTTATTAGGAAGAGAAGACTGAGTAGAAGCTTAGCATGATTTATGTTTGGTCATAGTCCAACAACCAAAACAAAAGTCCTTTTCAGAGAGGCCAAACATCCTTAAAGAATCACTGAACCACTGAGGTTGGAAAAGATCAAGTCCAATCTTTGACCTAATCCCACCATGCCCAGTAAACCATATTGCAAAATGATCCACTTGTTTTTTGAACACTTCCAGGAATGGCAACTCCCCCACTGCCCTGGGCAGCCTGTTCCAATGCTTAACCACTCTTTCAGTGAAGAATTTTTTCCTAATCGTAGAAGCATACAATGGTTTGGGTTGGAGGGGACTTTAAAGCCCATCTAGTTCCATCCCCTGCAATGGGCAGGACACCTTCCACTAGACCAGGTTGCTGCACATCCACATCCTGTCCAGCCTGGCCTTGAACAACTCCCACAATATAAAAATACCCAACCTGAACTGTCCCTGGTGCAACTTGACAACACTTCCCCTTGCTCTAGAAAGAAAGGGGGTCTGACATTTCCCACAGCCCCTTGGAAGGAATGTACCTTATTATCGTTCCCTCCAGAGGCCAGGAGCTGGTGGTCTGTGGACCATTTGAGCCCACAGACCTCCTGCCTGTGTCCCTGGAGCCGCCGCTCAGACTGCAGGGGGGGGGTGCGGATGTCCCGCTGCAGGATCATCCTGTCCCGGCTCCCGGACGAGAGCTGGTCTGCATTCCACGCCAAGGCACCTGCAACAGGGGCAGAGCTTCAGAGGCTGCTGTAGGAGTCATGCAATCACAGAACCACTGAGGCCACAAAAGACCTCTAAGGTCACCAAGTCCAACCGTCAACTCAGCACCACCACAACATTCACCACCAAACCATGTCCTCAAGTGCCACATCCACATGTCTTTCAAATACTTTTCAGGCATGGTGACTTCACCACTGCCCTAGGCAGCCTGTTCCAATGATTTATAATCCTTCCTGTGAAGAAATTTTCCGAATATCCAATCTAAACCTCCTCTAGCACAGCTTGAGGGCATGTCCTCTCATCCTGTCCCTTGCTCCCTGGGAGCAGAGCCCACCCCCACCCAGCTGCATCCTCCTCTCACAGAGTTGTGCAGAGCCAGAAGGTCTCCCCTGAGCCTCCTTTTCTCCAGGCTGAGCTCTCTCAGTTGCTTCTGGTGCTTCAGCCCCTTCCCCCGCTCTGTTCCCTTCTCGGGACATGCTTCAGTCCCTCAATGTCTTTCTTGTGAGAGATCTAAAACTGACTCCAGGATCTGAGGTGGGACCTCAGTGGGCCCAGCACAGAGGGATGGTCACTCCCTGGTCCTGCTGGCTACATTATCAAGCCCAACCCTTCCAGTCCAGCAGCAGCTGGGAAGCAAAATGCAGCCATCATAGCTGCCAGGGTTAAAAAAAACAAACAACTCTAACAAACCTCAAACCACTCCATACAGACCTCCCTTACATCCACTCTCTGGAGTCCTAGATCAGGCACAAATAGAGGTTCCCCGTAACAGACTGAGTGCAGGTATTACCAACCCCACTTCACAGTGCAGTAAAGCACAGGAATAGACCTCAAAAGGTGCATGGATTTCCCAAATCTCACCCCAGAGTTTAGATTCACAAACGTCTCTGAGCAGAAAAAAACAGCCCCCAAAAAAGGGAACTGGAAATCTCAGTGTGAAACTGCCAGCAGGGCTGAAATAGGAAGCCAGCAGCAATGAAGAAATGTTGTAACCAAACCCAAAAAGCCTCAAGCAAGGAGGAAACACCTGCTGCAACACCCAACCACCATCACACCCAGATGAGAACATCAGAGTTATGAGATGGTAACATTTTGAACCTGCTCAAGACACAGCTGGGGATAAATATCAATCCTGGTACTCTTGAGTTCTCTCTTTCCAGCAGATCTCTGGCTAACAAAGTTCAGTCAGGAAGGAGAGACCTCTGAGAACCCTCTGCTTCCCCACTCCTTACCAACTCTGGCTGTGTGCCCCTCCAGCATGGAGAGCTTCTTTCCTGCAGCTGCATCCCAGATCTGTACAAAGCCCTTGTGAGTACCAACGGCCACCAAGTTTCCCTGGACAAAGAGAGAGTCAGGATCAGCATAGCCCGAAAATTGAAAGTTGAGGAAAAGACTTGACATAAATTCCACAAGATGGAAAGCATCCAGAGTTCTTCCATCTTACATATTTTTCCCTACTGTCTGTCTGGAATATATTTCTTGTAACATTTTATTGTCAAGAGCTGAAGAAACAAATTGGCTCCCTCTCCCTCCCATTCCTCTTAGCAATGCCATGAGAACCTCAAGATACAAGAGGCTGCTCTCTATCCCCTCTCTTTTAGCAGAGAAAAACCAGCTCAGGGAGTTATCTACAGCCATGATGACAGTGACTAAGTGACCCGTGTGTCAGCTGTCCTTGCTGACAGTGTCATACTGACCCGCTCTGACCAGCCCACAGATGTCACAGAATCGCCCTCCACAGAGAGGTCACAGAGCCGGGTCACCTTCAGAGAAAAGAATGGGGTAAGAAATGTGGTTTTATCACACAGCACTACTGGCTGTCTCACAAACCAGCGCTGTGTTTGAGATAGAGCGCGACAAATGCTGAAGCCCTCACACAGCATATACCACAGCTCTGGAAGGCTGGCAAAACCCTACATCAACAGGCAATTCAATCTTCAGACACTCATGACCATTTACCTGACTTGTACAAGCACTCCACAGGTAAACACAAGTCCCAAGGCCAACGCTGAGGACGTTAAGAGAGGACCAGTCCACCAGGTTCAGGTAGAAATCATCCTGCAGTTCTGGGGCATCCAGCACTTTGAAAGGAATCTTGGAGATTTTCCGAGTTGGTTTTCGAGGTGACCTTAGCAGTTTCTGACTGTTTAGAAAAACACATAAAAAAATAACTACAAGAATCTTCACATCACAGCAGATTGAAGGCACAGGTGCAGCCACTCTTTACAAAGCACTCTGAAAAGGCTGCACAACCCTCTTTCAGCAGCAAGACTGGAAGGAATTAGATTCTGCTTCTATAAAGAAGCTATGAAGCAGAAAGATTACTGAGAGCTGAACAAGACATGTCAAGCACATAGGCAGGTTGGGCACCTGAAGAAATTCTTAGAACTTGACTATTTTATTTATTATCTCTCCAGATTTCCAAACCCAATTCAAATGGCAATTTTAGAGCTTTAGACAGAAGTCCTAGAGAACCTCACTGAACCCTCTGACCCAGCCCTTCTCTTCTTTTAGTTTGCAGAGGATCAGTGTTACCTTTTGTTGCTAACAGGAGACAGGGAATAGGGTGAGACCTCATTGCCATCATCTGGGCTGGAGCGTTTTGTGCTGAGCGAGTACTGCATAAAGAAACACAACTCGTGAGGACCCCAGCATGCCTGAGGCCTACGGCATCACTCCCAACATGCACTGGTACTAAGCTAATTCCAGTTTTTCCTTTCCCAGGTGCTCTAAAACCATACAAAACCCCATAGCAACACTCAAGTCCAAAAGCCTGATTTGGCCACTCACAACACTGTCTGAAAAGCTTGGCTCCACCCAGCTTTCCTGCCAGCACAAACACAGGAAGCACATTGCTTGCTGTACACTCAGGTTCCCTTTGCAGGCCACCACAGTTGTCAACAGCTTATTTCAGCTAAGCTCCAACACCAGCTTACTGCATGAGAAGCCTGGCAGAGCCCTGTGCTTTGTTCCTGTGGTACACACACAACCTCCACTGGTGCTAATACAAGTAAACAACTTACAGTGAACAGAGATTTCTTCTCTGGGGTGGATGGCTGCAGCCTCCTGTCCTCTGTCTGGGGGTCCTGCACCTTCTCGATCCCTGCTCCCAAGAGTTCATTCTTCAGCAAGGCAGAGTAGGCAAGGCCATCTGTAAACCCAAACAGGCACTGAGCAGAGAGCTCAGAGCAGCAGCAGCAGCAGCACCAGGGAGTGTCAGGGTCATGTGTGCCTGATCTGGAGAAGAAAAGGCTCCAGGGAGACCTTACAGCCCCTTGCAGGGCCTAAAGGGGCTCCAGGAGAGCTGGAGAGGGAGTGGGGACAAGGGATGGAGGGACGGGACAGAGAGAGTGGCTTCCACTGCCAGAGGGCAGGGCTGGATGGGATATTGGGAAGGAATTGTTCCCTGGGAGGGTGGGCAGGCCCTGGCACAGGGTGCCCAGAGCAGCTGTGGCTGCCCCTGGATCCCTGAGAGTGTCCAAGGCCAGGGTGGATGGGGCTTGGAGTAACCTGGGGTAGTGGGGGGGGGTCCCTGCCCATGGCAGGGGGTGGAAAGAGATGGGCTTTAAAGTCCCTTCCAACCCAAACCAATCTGGGATTCTACAACTTTTACTCTCACAGAGTGTCTTAGTAAGCCTGGGGCCTCCATTCAGAATCAAGATTAGTAGCAAGTTTCTGCTCCTTCCACTCCATCAGGAAAGTGCTTCCATGACACAATAAATCAAGAGATGGAGACAGCCTCTTGCGTCCAGACACTCATCAAAAGCAGTGACCTGGTACTCCCTCATTATGTGGGCATTTCCCAGAACACCAGCATGAGTTTTGGCATAAGCATGAAAGTACCAGTGTGGTCTTAACTTCCCCAGCAGTTTGCAATAAGAACTCTGGGCACTGTCAAGCAGTAAAAGGGTGGTCTCACCTTTGCCAGTGTCTGATGTAGCATCCTTTGCTTTTCTGTTTTGGCTTGGTGATTTTTCATTTTCCTAAAATGAAGAAACATGCCATCACCATACAGAAACCTCAGGGTATAGGATGAAATAGTAAATGCAGGGAAGCACAGCGTTTGAGGACACACTCAGTGGAACTCTTCTGGGGCAACAGAAGCACATGGTACAGAAGATAAGCAGAGCAATCATGCCAGCCAAAACAAAAGGTACCATTTCCTCATTTCCAAGGCTGAGCTGTAGGAGAAGAGAGCAAAACTTACATTTATTCTGTGGAAGTTGATGCTCCAGTTGGCCCCAGCTCTTGAGGGAATGAATCTGTCACCATGCTTACTAGGAGAAGACATTGGAGAATTGGAAGGTGTCAAGGTTCTTCTCATCTCTGCTACCTGCATCAAAGAATAAAAAACACTGAACTTAACTCTTCTCAAGCCCTAGAGTTGGTTTGTTAGCCCTCAATTTTTTGCTACATGTAGTTGCTCAGACTATGTATTAAAAAGATATTACTGAACTCCACAAAAATATCTTCACCCCTTTTTGCTACCTGAACTGAGGTCATACATTCAAAAGCTCTCTTAAAATCAAGCTATTTGGGTATTCACAGAACAGCTGAGGACCTCACATCTGCTCACAACCCAACAAAAGACTGGTTTATTTTGAGGAGGTCCCAGGTCTTTCAAAAGCTGAAGGAAAAGAGTAACAAGTGAGACAGATAACAACATAGTGAGCCTGGGCCCATCTGTACTCACACAAGGCATTGTGTTCTCATTCTGTATGTTGATTTGGCGTAGCAGACGTCTCTCGTAGTCCTGATCCATGGTGGGAAGCTGGCTGGAGAGATCAGCCAGCTCAGGAATTTATGTTTGCCAAGTCCAAGCAGTAACTAGTGTGCTGCAACAGACAGGAGAACATCAACAAAATGTTATACTCCTCCATGCTGAAACACCCTTCTCAAAGTCTCCTAAGCCTGTTCTTTGAACTTGAGATCATTTTTCCTATCCAGAGCATTGGTATCAAATCTGTGTGACACTGAGGAATACAGGCAGCTGGTATTTTGTGTCTGACAGGACCTCAGCTGGACCCCACCATACCTGGAGCAGGGACTGCTCCCAGGCCCTGCAGCAGCAGAGTCTGGCAATCCTTCAGGACACGGGCATGAAAAATCTAGACACCTGCAGCCTGTCCTGTCCAGGCACTGGCACCAGTCACACAGAGAGGTGTGGCTGCTCCATTCATAAAAGTGTTCAAGGCCAGGCTGGACCAGACTTGGAGCAAACTGGTATACTGAAGATGTCTCTGCCCATGGCAGGGGGTAGAATGAGATGGGCTTTGAGGTCATTTCCAACCCAAACCATTGTGGGATTCTGTGATCCCACTACAGCCTGTCCCACTGCTCGGGTCAAGGGCACAGGAGCAGTGCTGAAGGTGGGATGCTTTTAGCCATGTCAGAAGTACTGCAGACTTTTAACACCACCAACTGGAAGAACACACTAGGGATCTAGTAATCCCAGTGAACATTCCATGTCTGATTCCATGCCTGCAGTACCCCAGATACTCCTCCTGGCTGGCACAAAGCTTGCTCACTCATATAGTCTATAAGCAACATTAACATAATTTAAGCACATATTTTAAGCATATATTTTAGGACAGGGCTGCTTCATAGCTGAGACTTGCCTGGTAAATTAACATGTGCATCAATAAAAAAGAAATGAGCTGACACTTGTGTGAGAATACATAGTCACAGCCTTTGCCAAGCCCGAAGGGCAGAGAGCAGCATTCCCAGAGTCCAACCTCTCCCATCACACACCTTGTGCTGCGCCTTGTCCGCAGCTGACATGGGCACAAAAACACCAGCACCAGAGGACACATCTAGTTGGTCTTTCAACCCAAGGTAAACATGTCCAAAGGCAAAGGTGCAATTAACACATAAGCAAATCCCCACAACACACAGGCATCTGGAGGCTGTGCAGAACATAAAGGGATCTTCATTCCTGTTATTGCATAAACATTTATGGCACCTGGCCGGAGTCCCAGCTGCACAAATGGAGCCTCGAGATACAAACTTGTGGTAAAATCCCAGAGGCAACTACAAAGGCTGTGCTGCGAGGAGGCTGCCCAGGGAGCAGCTGCACAGTGCCTCACTCAGGGACAGCCCTGCATTGCCTCCCACTCCCTCCTGGGAAGAGGCTGCCTCCAGGAACCACAGGGTTTTATGGTTTAAAACTGGGGGCAAGCTACAAAGCTACAAGGGGTCCAGCAGTACATACTGCAATTCAGTAAGATGTGATGAAGTTTTACAATATTCTGTGAAATAAGGCAAAGTACACAGACTCTGCGCTGCAGAGCTGATGGCCATGTACCTCAGAAAGTTACAGGAAATGAGGTGACATCAAGGTGGTGACCACTGTGGTTCCACAAGGCTTTATCTTAGGGCAAGTTCTCTCAGACGTCTTCGTAAGTGACTTGGGGGCAGGTCTGGAAGGTCCTGAGTGGGTTTGCCGAGGCCACACACTTGGGAGGAACTGTTGATGTTCTCAAGGACAGAGAAGCCCCACACAGAGACCCTGACAAATGTGAGGATTGGGAAATCCCCAAAGGTGTGATGTTTAACAGGGCAAGTGTTGGATCCAGCCCTGGGATGGGGCAGCCCTGGATGCAGGGACAGGCTGGGAATGAGAGGCTGGAGAGCAGCACCGTGGGAAGGGACCTGGGGGTCCTGGTGGGTGGCAAGTTGGATCTGAGTCACTGCTGGCAGCCCAAAGGGCCACCGTGTCCTGGGGGCACCAGGCCCAGGGAGGGATTGTCCCACTCTGCTCTGCACTGGGGCAGCCTCACCTCCAGTGCTGGGGGCACCTTGGGCACCACAAGATCAGAAGGACCCAGAGCTGTTGGAGAGTGGCCAAAGGAGGGACACGGAGCTGGGGAAGGTCTGAGGAGCAGCTGAGGGCACTTGGCTCGTTCAGCTGGAGCAGAGGAGACTGAGGGGAGACTCCTCGGGGGCTGCAGCTCCTCCCGAGGGGAGGCAGAGGGGCAGGGGCTGAGCTCTGCTCTGGGCCAGGGACAGGAGCCCAGGAAGGGCTGGAGCTGTGCCAGGGCTTGGGATGGAGCTCAGGGAAAGGTTCTTGCCCCTGAGGGTGCTGGGCACTGCCCAGGCTCCCCAGGGAATGGTCCCGGCCCCAAGGCTGCCAGAGCTCCAGGAGCGTTCGGACAGCGCTCTCAGGGTGGGATTGTTGGGGGGTCTGTGCAGGGACAGGGGTTGGACTGATGTGGTTCCCCTCTAGCTCAGGAGATCTTGTGGTTCTTTGAGCCATTTTTCAGTACCAAAACTTGGACTTCTTACAAAGGCTGAAATGCTTTTTTCTTCCTTAACATTAAGCATGCCAACACTTTTTACAAGAGCATCCCTGAAATAGATAGTGCCAAGCTGGTTCTCATCACACCTGCTTACCTCTACCACCTCCTCCCCCAAGCTTTTCTCTTTTTTAATTTAACACATTACTCCCATATGTTCTTTCAGCAACAAAATTGGAGATAGCTCCCAAATTTAACCGAGATCAGCTTCAACCAAATGAAGCAAAGAGTTAGGGACGACATAATTGCAGTGAAAAGTTAGAAAAGCCTGTGATGCTATTAATAAAGGAGATCTTAAAAATAAAAATTAGTCCATGCCTTATCAAATACTCTCCCTCGTTTTGAAGTTTACTTACCACTGCCCTTACTGATCCACAAGTTACCAAATGTGTGTCTCAAACTAAACAGTTCAACAAAATGCCCCCTCCCCCCTTTTCTTTTTTTGGGTTGTTGTTGTTTTAACACCATGAGTAAGAGAGCTCAGCCTGCAGAACCCACACCAGGAGCGTGATCAGCTAGGGAACACTACACATTTGAAGTGTCCTCCCAAAATGGCTCAACACAGTATTCGTGAGAGATCCAGATCCAGTTACACAGCAAAGAGACATTTTAATTTCTGCATCTGAAACACATTTGACTGTCAAGTTTTTCAGTTCCCATCTGCCCAAATTTCACCTACAACTTTCACTTAGAACCACAGCACAGATTGTTCAACAGAGAGACCTCAGAGGCAGAACATAGCAGTGAATGTTCAGCACCTGAATAGTGACATGTTTTTACCCTAAAACCTGTGCCACTAACACAGGCCCAGAGAGCAAACAGCACCTCTGGTTTGTGGTATGCTCTTGCTTCTCTAAATTTGTCCGTGGGAAGTGAGTGGAAGTGAGTCTGTTTCCCTCAAAGCAAGCTAAAAAGGCTTTGCCAGAAGGACTTGGGGCTGCTGGTGACAGTAGCTGAACATGAACTGGTGTGTGCTCAGGTGGGCAAGAAGGCCAATGGTACACGTGGCTTGTCTCAGCCACAGTGTGGCCAGCAGGACCAGGGCAGTGACCATCCCCATGTGCTCGGCACTGCTGAGGCCCCACCTTGAATCCTGGTGACAGTTCTGAGCCTCTCACAAGAGGGCTGGAGCATGTCTGGAGAAGAGAATGGAGCTGGGGAAGGGGCTGGAGCACCAGGAGCAGCTGAGGGGAAGCTCAGCCTGGAGAAAAGGAGGCTCAGGGAGACAATTCTCACTCTCCACGACTCCCTGACAGGAGAGTGCAGCTGAGTGGGGGTCGGGCTCTGCTCTCAAGGAGCAAGGGACAGGACAAGAGGAAATAACCTCAAGCTCTGCTAGGAGAGGTTTAGGTGGGACATCATGAGGAATTTCTTCATGGAAAGCATGATCCAACACCAGAACAGGCTGCCCATGGCAGTGGTGGAATTCCCATCCCTGCAAGGATTTAACAACCATGTGGATGAAGCGCTTGGGGACATGGCTTAGTGGTGGTCTTGGCGGTGCTGGGAGAATGGTTTGACTTGATGTTAGAGGGCTTTTCCAGACTGAATAATATTCTGTGTTTCTATGATATGTGGGCTTTAAGTTGAAGAAATAAAAGATCTTGAGGAGCTACACGTGTTACATATTCTTCAGATGCTATTTTGTCACTAATTATGCAGTTTATGCTTGGAGAAGAAAGGTGGGATTTAGTGGAAGGGTTTGGACTCCTTGAGAAGAATATGTATTCTGACTTTATGTTCTTCATGCCTTCTGTCCTGTCTGAATTGGCTGGATTCTCTTATAGCGCATTACCTTCAGAACAGTACTTACAGGCAGAGTCACGGTACTGAACAAGCGCCTTTTGTTCTTTTTATTGACCCAACCATCAAGTATACAAACACAAAAGTCCTTTTTCTTGGTATGGATGTGTTTTTAATAAGCCAGCATGCAGAATGCCAGGGCTGGCAGGGAAATGGGGCAGTAATTTTGCAAAATTATTTCTGTGGTTTGAGGCAGGCTGTACCTGTTTGGATTCCCCAGCACACACTGAAGGAGAGGTAAGAAATGCAGGTTGGTTCTGTCAATTCAGACATGCTCTACTCAAGCAGTTCAAGAGCTGGATGATTATTGACCCTCTTTTATTCCAGAAATTGTTCATGTATCTTCTGTTCTGGAAGGTATTTGGGTGGGTAAGCACTTAACATGAGAGGTGCTGACAAAGGTGAGAGACTCGGAATACCAAAGGCAGGATGCAAATATAAATGTAAAGTTGAATATATTTCCTAATTTACACAGTGCCAAAGGGGGGGGTAAAGGATGCCTTGGTAACTTAAATACCATTAATGTTATGCTGATGCTTTATTTTCAAGCATCTAAAGTCTGAAAAAGGTTGCCTGGAGCTTTTCTCACTAATAAGCCCTAAACAGACCTTAAATTTATAGTCAGCAAGAGCCTACCCACATCCAGAGATGCTGCCTGCTCTTTAGGCCTGAATTAAATGGCACAGGCTTTAAGGTAAAAACATGTCACTATTCAGATGTTGAATATTTCCAAGCTCTCTGGAACAGCCCCATCACTTGCTAAGGCAAAAAGTACACAAGTACTTAGTCCTCCAAGTCATGACCAACAGTGTTTGAAATCAAACCTAGATGTCCTGCTTCCCAAATCCAAAGTTTTCATCTTCTTTTGATTTGACTAAACCCGATCACAACACTTGCAAATCAGTAAGGCAAAGCCCTCAGCTGGCAGCAGAAGTGGCAGTTCCTCTACCCCTGGCAGCTGCAGTGTCCTGCCCCTCTTCATGACAGCTCCAGGTACTGCATGACACAAAAACCTAATTCAGCCCCAAAGGGCTGAAGTTTTTGGCTGGTTTAGTAAGCATCACCTCCTCCTCAACTGAGTACTGCAAGAGTATTACCAGTTATAGATTCTTTTACAGGGTCTTGAACAAGCTGTAAGGGAAAAGAGGAAAAAAAAGACCAACAAAAAATGCTAAGCCATAGCTTTTAGCTATGTAATAGTCAAGAGTATTAGGAATGCATTCAGAATGCCAAGGATTCACAGGGCCACCACTGGGAACGAGCAAGATACTCTGTGCTTGGCCAAGCTCAAGCAGAACTTGTCCACATTGAACCCACAGGAACATTACACCAACCAAGCAAACCTTTTCAGGAACTGGCCTCCTTTCAAACCAACATTAGCACAAAATAGCACAAAAAGTCAGAGTTGTGTGTTTTACCAATATTTACCTTTTTAAAGATACAAGGATATAATTTGTTACCCAGCAATTTACTAGGGTATAGTGTGAGAAGCATTTATAAAATCAGCCATCTACCCCTATGCAATGGGAGCAGTTAAAGCTTTATTTCAAAACAAACTGCCTTGCCCTCCTCAGAGAAGCATGTTCACAGCTTCACACTAACAACAAGAAAAAAATTACTCCAGTGTTATCGTGTCAGATGGGATCTTCACCATTACTCCTAACACTCCTGAAGATTCAATACTCCACCAAAATCCAAGATGCTGGATGGCAAGAGCCATCATGCCACAGCAGTGTACTTCAGAGTGTAAAATGTAGGCAACTGCTCCACACTGAAGGTCCTGCAAAATCCCATGGTTTTCTGCCTTTCCAAAGCATCTTGCCGAGCACCTCCTGCCCTGGGCACTCAGAAACACCTTTATGCACTGACTGCCATCAGCCTTACAATGCCCCTGTTCCAAATGTGCCAACTTTTAGTGGCCAGCAATACACACAAACTGAACTCCAGTTTTATTTGAAGGCAGAGTGGTTCAAGGGCAGAACCAAACCACTGATTGTATCTCCTGCCTGCACTCAGCCACTCAGTCTGGAAAAGGAGTACAGAAGCTGGAGATACAACTGAATGCACAGCGATCCATGCCTCCCCTCACTTCCCACGGCAGAAAACATCTCTCCTTCCTCACAGGCAGAAAATGTCCCCCTTTCCTCACAGGCATGGGCCCAACCTGCAATCCAGATTAGAGGTGACAAACATGTGACCTTCTGTACCTCCACCTGCACTCACAGACAAGCTTCAAGACTTCCCACAAACCTCCATGACAGCTTCAGAGGCTCAGGTAAAGCTTTACATCCACCATCCCAAAGTGATGCACAATCCTACCACGATGACAGAGAAACTGTGACCAGCAAACCACAAAAATTTAGGGCACTCTGATGACCGAAGCTGCAGGAAGCCTGTGGGAGCCAAGGATGTATTGCTCATGACACAGAGCTCTGTTTATGGCCTGGACTATCATGAACCAGGGTTGTAAGACCTCCAGGAAAGAGCAAAGTCTCCGTCTTTGGAAGGGCCTTTACCAAAGATAAACACTGCCACCACTAATCACAGAATCCCAGAATGGTTTGGGCTTGAAGGCACCTCAAAGCCAATCCCAGCACCTCCCCTGCCATGGGCAGGGACACCTTCCACTATCCCAGGTTGCTCCAAGCCCCGTCCAACCTGGCCTTGGACACTTCCAGGGACCTATGGGCAGCCACAGCTGCTCTGGGCACCCTGTGCCAGGGCCTCACCACCCTCATGGAGAAGAATTTCTTCCTAATATCTAATAGATCTTCTCAGTACACCATCATATGCCCAAAAGGTTTTCACCAGGACTTTTGTATACACAACAGTTGCTCTTAAATGCAAGTGCTCCTCAAAGAGGACACTCCAAAAAGCCCAGGAACATCACTCTTGCTGCCTCTTACACAAGTGATGCTCAGGTATCACCACTGCTTTCAGCATTTTGCTAAATCCCTTCTCCCTCCACAACCAAAGGAACAAAAGGGAATATGACAGTCAAGCTTGCACTCCAAAGACCAGGCTATTTTCAACCATTCAACTGAAACTCGAAGACAAGTGATGGGCAACTAGAGAGATCA
Source organism: Toxostoma redivivum (assembly GCA_013397375.1). Classification (NCBI taxonomy): domain Eukaryota; kingdom Metazoa; phylum Chordata; class Aves; order Passeriformes; family Mimidae; genus Toxostoma; species Toxostoma redivivum. The sequence continues at coordinate 344,330 of VXBI01000154.1, read as the reverse complement.
GAAGGAGCAGCCACCCCACCGATGCAGCCACACAGCAGTCAGGTCACTTGCTGAGGTGTTCCAAATTTGCCTCAGTTTTGAATAAAACAGGAGAACTGTAGGGTTGTTATTTACCTTCACAGATGACGTTTTCATTCAATACACATCCCACTGCAGTGTACCATTGTCTCTTGGCAGCGCAGAGCTTATCCAAGCAGACGTGACAACCATACACTCAGCAGGGGATTTCTCAGAAAATCACCACTATTAAACCCCTTTTCTATTGCTTGCAGGTGGTGACTATTTCACCCTTTCACCATGATGCTCCATAAATAAGAGGGACACACTTGTTCCCAGGGAATACAAAATACAGCATGAAGTCCTCAGCAGCGAAGGAAGCCTTGCACTGGGAAACAAAGCACAACACATGGGGACACTTTGATGGTATCTCCTGCCCATGGGCCAAAAGCCTCTAATTAACAGGAAGTCTCCTTAAAGAGGTTTATCTGTTACAAAAGCAAAACGAACAAGAGGCAGCAGCAGGAACTCTCCAGTTTCAGAGATGCAGTAACTGGCCAAGGCACCTGGTGAAGCAGCACCTGCAGCCCTGGGCTGTCACCTGGCTCAGGGATGCTCCAAGGGCTGGGGTGAAGAGCAGGTTCAGCTCCAGCAGGTCTTGCCTGAGAAACACCAAATGCTGAGCAACTTGTGCTGCTCCCATTTGCAGTGGAAAAGGTTCCTGCTGGTCCCCATATGCTCAGGCAGAACAGCACAGAACCCCATTCCTTCTGCAGATGCTGGAGGCTAACTCCTGCATTGGGGAAAGGGCTGGGTATGATTTCCCCAGGGTGCTTCTTGGCAAGGAGGGGACATGCACTAACTTTACAGTGTTATGCTTTGAGATTTCATATCAGTCCAGGACATAGCCAGTGCCAAATACATGTGCCTCTCACAAGGCAGGGCCTGATCAAACCCCAGAGTTCTCTCCACACTGCCTGGCCCCCAGAACTCCCCTTGGATACAGGAGCTGAGCTCTGGGTACTCACTGGCTTCCACAGAGGGCCAGTTACAGCCACAGCACTTCTGTTTCCACCGTCACCTGGCGACGGTTTTCCCCACAAAAAAACGCTTTGTACAAGTCACTGGACAGACAGGAGAAACAAAGGTTCTGCTTTCAACCAGCATATGATGGCACCTATTTTGGTAATCACCTAGAAGATATTTGTTTAATTATTCTGTGTAGAATCAAAGAATCATTTAGGTTGGAAAAGCCCTCTAAGATCAGAGTCCAACTGTTCCCCCAGCAATACCAAGGCCACCACTAACCATGCCCCAGGTACCAGATCCATATGTCTGTTAAATCCCTGCAGAGATGGGGACTCCACCACTGCCCTACATATCCCAGTGTTGGAATCACAGGGTGGGACAGGCTAGAAGTACCACAGTGGTCATCTGGTCCCACCTCCGTGGTCATCCCAGAACACATGGCACAGGATTGTGTCCAGACACTTCTGGAATATTTCCAGTGAGGGAGACTGCACACCTTCCCTGGGCAACCTGTTCCAGTGCTCAGTCACTGCACAGGGAAGTTCTTCCTCATGTTCAAGTGGAACTTCTGAGGTATCAATCCCTACCCCTTCCTCTTGTCCCACTGCTGGGAGCAGAACCTGGTCTCTGCTCCGAGCCCTCCCTGCAGACACTGAGAGGATGAGGGCTGAGGTCCCCTCTCAGCTGTGTCTCCTCTCAAGGCTGAACATACACAGCTCACTAAGCCTTTCCTGAAGGGAGAGATGTTCCAGCCCCTTCAGCAGCTCCACAGCATCCACTGGACCTGCTCCAAGAGCTCCATGTCCCTCCTGTCCAGAACTGGACACCGCACTCCAGATTTGCCTGACCAGGGCCAAGAAGAGGGGCAGGATCACCTCCCTCAACCTGCTGGCAATGCTCTTCCTAATGCACACCAGGATCTCACTGGCCCCTTGGCCCCTGGGACACACGGCTGGTCAGGAATGGTCTGTTGTTCACCAGGACACCCAGGGCCCTCTGCAGCTGCTCCCCAGCAGGTCAGGCCCCAGCCTGGACGGGGGTTATCCCTCCCCAGGTGGAGCATCCCACACTTGCCCTTGCTGAAGTTCTGACAGTTCTTTCCTGCCCACCTCTCCAGCCTGTCAAGGCCCTTCTGCAAAGCTGCACAGCCCTAGGGGGCACTGGCCACTGCTCCGGCTCTGTGTCAGCAGCTGAGGAGACACCAACCCGCTCATCCAACCACTGATGGATGAGTTAAACAACACTGGACACAGGACTGAACCGGGAGGGGGGGGCTAGTAAAAAGGAAGTAGGGATGTATAGAGTGAAATACTTGGATCATAGAGACACAGGAAGGTATTTTTATAAGTTTTTACATGTTGGTCACTTCAGACTCAAAGAGGACTGACTTAAGAGCAGAAAAAAGGACAAGAAAATGCTACAGTCTGCATTTTCTAGCAGCTTACAGAATCTTCAGGACTTTTTGTTTCTGTTTAGTTGAGCACATTTTTCATACAGCTACTGACTTCAATAACATTCCATTTCCCTTCAAAAAAATCCACAGGAGACAGCTGTCCAATTATGTTGTACTTCCAAGTGGGTAAAGACAGCTAGAAGTACCAGTTTTATAGATACACATTCTGGTAAGGCTTCCAAAAAGAACTCAGTGCACTACAAGCAAAGATTAAAAAATTCTGAGGACAGCAGCCCTGTCCTCAGAGCTTTACTGAAAGGTCAGGCTTCCAAAACTCTGCTTCATCATAACACTTAAGGTACTGAAGATGCAATGGTGGCCCTGGACAAGCTACAAAAATAAACTACAGAATTTACAAAACATGACAGCCTCAGTCAACAGCCCCAGAAAACTCTCCTTCTGTATCAATTATAATAATCCAAAAAAACAAAATCAGACTAATACAAGATCATAGAATCCCAGAATATGGGCTTGAAGGCACCTTAAAGTTCATTTCCTTTCACCCCCTTCCATGGGCAGAGACACCCCCCACTATTCCAGGTTGCTCCAAGCCCCATCCACCCCGGCCTTGGGCATTTCCAGGGATCCAGGGGCAGCCACAGCTGCTCTGGGCACCCTGTGCCAGGGCCTGCTTACCCTCCCAGGGAACAATTTCTTCCCAATTTCCCATCTAATCCCGCCTTCTGTAAGTGGGAAGCCATTCCCTCTTCTCCTGTCCCTCCTTTTTTGTCATCTCCTTCAAGTTCTAGAAGGCTGCAATGAGGTTTTGGTGCTCACAGCAGAACTGCTTTCTGAAGAACCTTCTGCACAAAATACTGGGGTGTTATTAAATACCCGCAGGAACAATCAGCATCTCACAAGAAAATGGGCACAAAGCCTTCAAGACAGCTACAAATCAAGAGAAAACAATCCTCCGTGCCACAAATCAAACATCTTCCTGAGGTGACTCCAATGTGACCTGACAAACCTCTCTGGCCCAGTAGAACCTTCTAACAACCTGGAGGACTGCCAGCTCAGGCTGATCCTTCGTACAAATCCCACGTGCAAAATGTCAACAACAGGGTAAAAACACCCTGATGAAACACACAGCGATAAGGAGCTCCTTCAGACCCCAGAGCCATCGGGTGGGCAGGGGCACATCCACTGGTGCTGTACGTAAACAAGAGACTGCTGGCCAAAGTTTCTGCTGCTGCTTGGCAGATCCCTTTATGAATAAGATCCACACCAATAAAATCTCTGTTACCGACTGTGTTATCAACTTGATCAAGAACCAAGAGCTGATTCAGGCTCCGGCTCTTTGCGTCTTTCCCCAGAGGACCAGGGCACACGGACCGAGCGAAGGGGTTACACCGCGAGCTTCCAGCTGCTTTGCACAGCCCCGGCCTCGGGTGCAGGTGCGGAATGCCCGTTACCAAACACACCGGAGCGTTGGGGCTCACCGGCCCTGCCGTGACAAGGCACAGTGCGCCCGGGCCCGCAGGAACCGGCACAGACTGGGACCATCCTGCCAGGGCTGACAAGGCACCACAACGGGCGGGGAGAGAGAGGCGGGGCTGCTCGGTGACCGGCTGCCGAGGGAAAGAGGGAGGGAGAAAGGGACTAAAGGAGGCAAGGCACCTCCAGCCCCGCCCGGCCCGGCCCGGCCCAGCCCAGCCCAGCCCAGCCCGGCCCCTCCGCACAGCCCGGCCCGGCCCACAGGCCCGTGCCCCCGGGGTAAAGTGCGGGGCCCAAGCTTGCCGCAGGCCCTCCGCCTCGCCGTGCTGTGCCATGCCGTGCTCCTTACCATACCCTCAGGCGCTGCCCCGGCCGTACCTGCTGCGGTGCCGGTGCCACCAGCCGACCCAGCTCCGCCTCCTCCGTCAGCACCCACCGGCCCCGCCGCTACACAACATGGCGGCCACCCCCGCCCCCGCGCGGGGCACGACGGGAGCGAGCCCCGCCCGCCGCTTCGAACACACACAGGAAGCGGCGGCGCGCGGCGCCATGGCAACAAGCCCGGTGACGTCACAACCTGGACATGACGTCATGGCGAGGGTTCCGGTGTCGGTGTGTGTACCTCCGGGAGGGCACCGGGCCGGGGACTGCTGGGTCTCTGAGGGGCCCCTTGGGTTCCTTAAGGAGGTCCTTGAGTCCTCAAAACGTGTCCTTTTGGTGGTCCTTGGGAGGGGAATTCTTGGATCCTTCCAGTGTTCTTTTGGTCGCTGGTGTGTGTGTGGGGGTGTTCTACGGTTCTTAAGGGAATTATCTTGGTCCTTGAGGAGTTCTTAGGAAAGCGTCTTCATCCCTGGAAGGGAATCATCGTGTCCCTGAGGGGCTCCCTGAGTCCTTAAGGGGGTCCTTGGGTCTTTGGGGGGCTCTTTAGTGGGAATTTCTTGGTCCCTGAAGGGGTTCTTGGGTCCTTTAGGGGGCTCCTCAGATCCTTGAGAGGCCTCTTGGGTTCTGGAGGTTGGTCCTGGCCCCTCCAGGAGGATCTGGGATTCCTGTGCCCCCCCAGAGATTGTCTGTGACTCAGTGTAGGACCCCTCACGACCCCACTAAGTGAGTGTGTCTCCCCCATTTCTAATCTCTGATCCCCATTACTCAGGGAGTTACGGAGTGGGTGGAGGGAAGCCGGTTGTGTGTCCACCCCCCTCTTGGGAGGGCACTGGGCCGGGGGCTGCTGCTCCCCCAGAGCTCAGCCCCACATGGCTCGGGAGGAGCCGGGGGCAGGTGCTGCAGGAGGATTTGCGGCCCCATGCCCTTCTTAGTGCTGGTGTGTGCTGGAGCCCCCCAGTTCCTGCCCATGCCCACAGAGGGGCTGGTGCCAGGGGCCCTGGGTGCTCTTTGGAGGGCTGAGGGATGCCTGTCTGCAGACTGTCTGTCTGTGATGCTCTGGTGACCCCAGACAGCCATCTCAATGTTACCCTGACCAGCACAACCACCCATTCTGATCCTACTGCAGCAGTGCAGAGAGCTGCATGCAATTCCTTGATATTAATCTTGGACTCCCTGTTCAGCTCAGCCTCACATAATAAAGTCTGTCTTTAAGGCTCCCTTGTATGTTATTTTCAACAAGAAACAGGTGATAACTGCAGTCCTGAGATGTAACAGAATCATTCGTAGACTCCTGAAATACCCTGAGCTGGAAGGGACCCTCAGGGATCATCAGTGTAGCCCCTGTCCCTGCACAGACCCCGCAACAATCCCACCCTGAGCATCTCTGAGAGCGCTGTCCAAACGCTCCTGGAGCTCTGGCAGCCTTGGGGCCGGGACCATTCCCTGGGGAGCCTGGGCAGTGCCCAGGGGGACGAAGCTTCCTTTTTATCCTAATTTTCATGGCCACATCACCTTCTCCCTTTCTACACTGGCTGATGTACTTGGAAGGTACAAACTTCCTGAATTGCCTACTGTCCCCCTCTAATATGCATACCCCCTTTGTTTAACATATGAGATTCATAGTTCTATTGTCTTTGTTCTCTTTCTCAAAATTCAGGAGTTTAGCAGGACCTTGGCTGAGCAGCAGTCCATGTGAATTAGTAACACTTTCTGAAATTGATGGTTTCTCCTGTTACTTCCTTATCTACAAGTCCCTGGCCCTATCCACAAGCAGATTCACACAGTCTGTTTGTAAGGACACATTCATCTTATTGTCTTATTCCTTTCACTGGGCACCATCAGGGCACTGGCACTGCCTGTCTGTGGTTGGGCCTTTTGTCACTCTGGTGTCAGTCCTTGCCCAAGCTGAACCCGGTGAGCTTTGTCCAGTCTTTTCCAGTCTTTTCAACCCTTCTTGCAAATCCAAGGCAGATTTTGGATTTTGTTGTTGCAGTTTTCCTTGTTTCTGTAGTCCCAGTCCTTGCTGCAGCTGAGCCCACTAGCCCTTTTCTAGCCTGGAGGCAGGAAGGCAGTGGGTTGGGATGAGGATGGTGATGAGGATGAGGGGATGGTGTGGTGAGAGTTGGTGATGGTGGTGGCAGAGATGGGCATGGAGATGGCAGAGCTGTGCAGAACAGTGTGAAGAGGCAGGGATGGGGATGGTGGTGCTGCGGGGATGGGGATGACTGTACGGTGAGTTGCAGGCAGGGATGGGGACATCCGTACGCTGCCGTGCAGAGTCGCGCCGTGCCGCGCGGAGCGGACAGGCTCCGCCCCGTCCCACCCCCCGGTGCCACCGTGACCCCACCACCGATCACTTCCANGCGGGAACGGCTGCTCGTGCTCCTGTGCGCGCTGGCGCGGCGGCGGCGGCGGCGCGCCGGGGCCATGGCCGGGAACGGCACCGGGAACGGGAGCGGCGCCGGCAGCGGGAGCGGAGCAGGCGCCGGGGGCTGGGACGGGCCGCAGCGGCGCGCCTGGCTCCGGCACTACTACAGCCAGCGGCAGAAGCGGCTCATGACGGTGACCGAGGCGGGGCCGCCATGGGCGGGAGGGAGGCTGGACAGGACGCGGGGATAAAGGCACGCGGGGACGGGGTCGCGGGGGACACGTGGAGATGACGGGGACAGAAAGGATGGTGGGGTCACGGGGGATGCACTGAAGTCACGGGGTTACAAAGGGTGGGGGATACGGGAGACACGCGGAGATCACGGCGACATGGAGGATGGGGGAATGACACGGGATGGGGGACGTGAGACATGGAACACATGGTCATGGGAGATTTGGGGCACGGGGTACACAGGTCACAGGAACACAAAAAATGGACGGTGAGAGGGTGTAGGATGCAAAGGATCGTGGTGGGACGGAGATGCACCGGGAAGTCACAAGGGGGACATAAAGGGTAGAACCCAAAACATGGGATGTAGGACCGGAAGGGCACAGAGATCACAAAGGATGGGAAACGTGGGGGTTCTGTAGGACACAAAGACAGGGACACAAAGGATGGGACTTGAAGGACACAGGATGTGATCCTGGTCACAAAGGATTGTGGATGCAGAAGACATGGGGATGTGAAGGAGGATATGGGTGATGCAATGGGGGATACAAGGGATCCTTGGCTGCAAGGACAACCTGGTGGGGGGGAACACGAGGAACCTGCTGGCCTGGGCAGTGGCTGAAGAAGGTGACTAAAGCCTGTTTTTAGATTAAAGTTGCATTGTAAAATTTAATAACAGAAAAACAATTCCTGTGGAGAGGCCAGGAGTTTCCCCTTCCAAATAATTATTCCCACCCTTGAAGGGGTGCTCTCTCCCCCTTCCAAATCAGGACTTAGCCCACAGTTCCCTCAGCAGCTGGAAATCCAGTAATGCTCATTACAATACAAATCCCCAGAGGGAGTGGCCACCCCAAAAAGGGGCTTTTCCAGAAAACTCCTTCTTCAACACCTGGGCATCTTGTCTGGAGTCACACCTACTGCCTGGTGGGTTTGCAGTGAGGTTTCCCAGGAACAGGAAGCTTTGACTGGTGTTAGACCAGTTGGGACCACTGGCCACGTGGCACTAGCCATTCTCTTGCCTTGAGTAAGTCTCTTGAGCTGGTGGTTTTCGGAAGGGGGTCCCAGGGAAGTGCTGTCTCACACTGCTTTTGTCTTCCCCCTGCACTGCAGCTCCTCATCGCTCACCGGAGGAGAACCAGCTGCTGCTTCTACCCCCGCGCCTGGCCCAGCCTCAGGGGCACGGACTGGTGGGAGCGGGTGGTCTTGAAGGAATTTGGGCCCCAGGACTGGCTGGAGAAGTTTCGGATGTCCAAGGAGACTTTCTTCTACATATGCAACCAGCTGCGGCCTGGGCTGGCTCCGCACAGTGCCCACTTCCACCCCACCCTGCCGCTGGAGAAGAGGGTGGCTGTGGCCCTGTGGCACTTAGCCACCAATGTGGAGTACCAGACTCTGAGCCCGCTCTTTGGTGTGGGGCCCTCCACAGTGCAGAGCTGTGTCCGGGAGGTGAGCTACGCTGTTGTCTTGCTGCTGAAGCCGCTTTACCTCCGACTGCCTGACGAGAAGGAGCTGGAGAACATGGTGCGCATCTTCTGCACACGCTGGGGCTTCCCGCACTGCATTGGGGCACTGGACAGCCTGCACATCCCCATCCACCCACCCCTGCGCCTCACTGCCGACTACTGCAACGGCCAGGGCTGGCACTCCATCCTCACACAAGCCACCGTGGATGGGCTGGGACAGTTCTGGGATGTCTCCACTGCCTTTCCAGGCAGCATGGAGAACAGCGCAGTCCTGGAGAGCTCCAGCCTGTGGGTGCTGGCCAAGGAGGGCCGGCTGTGCCCCAACCCTCCCAAGCATTTCATGGGGAAGGCACAGAAGTATGTGCTGCTGGGTGATGCCACGTACCCCCTGCAAGACTGGATCCTCAAGCCCTACCAGGAGGACGAGAACCTCACCCAGCGCCAGCTGCAGTTCAACTACCGCCTGAAGCGGGCCCACAGCGTGATTGAGAATGCCTTCCTGCGCCTCAAGGCACGCTGGCAGATCCTCCTCAAGTGTGATGACTGCAGCCTGGAACTGCTGCCCACCCTTGTCCTCGCCTGCTGCATCCTACATAATGTCTGCGAGGCCCACGACAGCCCCTTCAACGAGGAGTGGCTGGAGGGCACCGAGCCCACCGAGCTGCCCAAGCCCTGCCAGCCCGCGCCAGCTGCCATGGAGGACAATCGGGCTGAGCAAGTGCGTGAGCTGATGTGCCAGTACTTCGAGAGCTGCGGGGAGGGCTGATGGGCCTGGGGGGCAATGGCCTGCACATCTCTGCTTGCAGACTCACTGTGGACTCTGGCAAACTGGCCCAATGCTACCAGCTGTACCAGACAGGCTGAGGGTGGGGAAGGGTGGCCATGTCATGCTTGTGCTGGGTTTGTTGTGGAGGTTTCAAGCAGTGGAATGTATTTTGTGCCCATTCTCTCTCCCAGGATCTAAACGGTTTGGTGGTGTGTTGTGTGCTGTGGGAGTACAGCGGGGATTAGGGCTGGGAGGGGAGGCTGCTGGGATCTCCCTTTCCTCTGTATCAAGGCCTCTCCATTAGGCCAAAATCAGTAGGAGCCTTGAAACTGCTTTGAAGGTTTGAAACTTGCTGTGTAAACACGCATGGGAAGGAGAGGGAAGGAAGAGGCAGAGCAGGGCTGACACCCTGTGTCACGACTGGTCAACCCAAGGCTGACTTGCAAGGGCTGACATCAGCCTGGAATTAAACTGCATCCATTAACTCAGGGATGTGCTGCCCTGAGGGTTTGTCCAGCCTAGCACCCCGGCCCCTCTCCAGAGGGGTTTTGGTCACCCTGGCACACGTTGCCCCTCTCCAGAGAGGTTTGCCCAGCCTGGAATACCCTGAGCCCCTTTCTGGAGAGGTTTGCCCAGCCTGGCACCCCTGGCTCTTCTCCAGTGGGATTTTGCCCAGCCTGACACCCCTGCCTCCTCTTCTGAGGGATTTTGTCTAGTCTTGCACCCCAAGTCCCTCTCAGGGTGGGTGTTTGCCTAGCCTGGCACTGCCCAAGCCCTCTCTGGTGAGATTTCACCCAGCCTGGAACACCCCCAGGCCCTTCCCAGGGTGGGCCTTGCCCAGCCTGGTATTCCTAGCCTCTCTCCAGAGGGGTTTGCCCTGCCTGGCACTTCCAGGCTGGGGTTTGCCCTGCCTGGGAGCCTCTGACGCTCTCCAGAGGAATTTTGCCCTCTTTGGAACACCCTAGCCCCTCTCTGGAGGGGTCTGCACAGCCTGGCACCCCGGCCCCTCTCCGTAGGGGTCTGTGGCTCGGTTCCCGGGTCCCTGTGGCCCTGCCCGGCTCTTCGATCGCTGGCCGGGCCCGGCTGCAGCCGAACCTGTCCAAGCCATGGCAGGAACGGCCCTGCCCCTCCCGCAGCGCCCCCTGGCGGGCGGGACCAGCAGAGGCCTCAGCTGAAGGGGAGGCAGCGCCCCCTCGTGGGCGGCCCCGCCCGTGCGCATTGCGTATGCGCTGCCGGCAGGCGGTCATGTGGCAGAGCAGGAAAATGGCGGTGCGCGGTGAGTGCAGCGCTGGCGCCGCCGGGCGCTCCCCAAACCCTCCTGGTATCCCCTGGCCCGGGCAGCTTCTCTTGGGCCCCGTTTCCGCTGGCCCGGCGGCTCTGTCTGGCGCGGTCACGGTAGGGGGTCCATGTCCGTCCCGGATATCCGGTGAAACCTAGTACGGACACGCGCTCCGCGGTGAGCCCTGCCCCGGGGTCCGGTTCTCTGGCACAGGCCGGGCCGCGGCCTTTCCCGCCCACCCTGCCCCCGGCCACGGGACCCGCTGGCGGCTGAGGGCGCATCTTGACTCCTTTCCCCGGACGCAGGAGTGTGACCGAGGAGCCCTCCAGTGTGCCCGGACACGCCTGCGCCATGGTGACGGAGCAGGAGGTGGAGGCCATCGGCCGCACGCTGGTGGACACGGCGCAGCCCCTGCCCACCCGGTTCCGGGCCCTCTTCACCTTGCGGAACTTGGGTGGCCGCGCGGCCGTGGAGTGGATCAGCCGCGCCTTTGGAGACGGCTCGGCGCTGCTGAAGCACGAGCTGGCCTTTTGCCTGGGCCAGATGCAGGACGAGGCGGCCATCCCGGTGCTCATCCGTGTGCTGGAGGACACGGCCCAGGAACCCATGGTCAGGCACGAGGCAGGTACGGCGGCAGGCTCGTGCGGCTCTGGGGGCAGGGGAAGGTGCTGGCTGGCAAACAGGGCTTGGGGGTGCTTTCCCCACTGTACAGAGCAGCTCGTGGGGGCCTGATCCGGCTTCAGTGTCAAAGCCTGAGTCACATAATATGTCACCACCTCCCCTGGCCAGACCTGACAGGACAGGTTGGCCCAGCCCTGCTGTTCCTGCTGGCCAGGCTTCTTCTGTTGTGTTTGTCCTGTTTGGAATTGGTCAATCTGTCATGTGTCTATATTTGCCCCATTTGGGATCAGTTAGGCTTGTGTCTGTGCTTTATAGTGAGACATGGCATTTCCAGAGGGCACAGACGGGTTCTTGTGCAGACACCCTGATAACATCTTGATACATCCTTCAGGTGAAGCCCTGGGCGCTATCGGGAACCCTGACGTGCTGGATATCCTGAAACGCTTTTCCCAGGATCCTGTGGTCGAGGTGGGGCTCCTGAGGGGTCATTTCCTCTGGGATGTAGCACTGCTGGTCTCAGAGGGTGGGGCAGGTCCTGCCTGGGCAGGTGGGTGGGGACATCACAGTGACATTCTGCTGCATGCTGGGGTTCTCCTGACGCTGTCCAGTGCTGTTCTGCAGCCAGGGCCGTGTCCCTGTTCCCACAGGTGGCAGAGACGTGTCAGCTGGCCGTGAGGAGGCTGGAGTGGCTGCAGAACAGCAAGGAGAAGGGAGGCACCAGTCCGTACCTCTCTGTAGATCCCGCTCCCCCCGCTGAGGAGACAGATGTTGCCAAGCTCCGGGAGATCCTCCTGGATGAGTCCCAGGAACTGTTTGACCGCTACCGGGCCATGTTTGCCTTGCGGAATGTGGGGGGCCAGGCTGCTGTGCTGGCACTGGCAGAAGGTGAGGGCCTGTCCTTGCTGTGAGTCTGTTCAGGCTAATCTGGGATGAGCCCTTCCCAAATCCAGGACTGCCAGAGCTACTTTCACATGTCTGTGTCTAGGGCGGCTGTTCCCTGCTGCATTACAATGTGCTGGGTGGTCTCTGGTGTTCCAGAGCTCCCTTGCCATCCTCCAGACCCTCTTCCCTGAGGGAGGGAGGGCACCAGCTATGATGTGGTCTGGGTCCAGTTGGTTTGACCCATTGTCAGACCTGGCCTGGGGGTTTTGAGGTCCTGCTCTCCTGGCTTGAAAAGTCAGGGGCTGCTGGTGTTTGGGAATAGTTCTGGAGAGGGGAATGTCCCCTGAGTGGGGAAGGGGAAGACCACAGCCCAGGAACTGTTTGGACCCACTCCCCAGCCCAAGGGAAGTGGATCGGGCTCTCCAGCCATCTGGGACTGTTGAGGTTCATAAGGTGGGATCTGTCAGCTCCTGCTCCAGCTGCTTTGTCCTGGAGGGCTGGACATGCTGCCATCCCCTGGAACATCATGTGGTGGGGCAGAACTTGGGCAGGTGGGGGGCAGCAGCTCTGCTGGGGGGTAGGTGCTGCTATCAAAGGAGGCACTGGGACAGGGCTGGGATTGGGGAGCAGGGTGGGATCAGGGAGCAGGGTGAGACACCCTTTTCTGTACATGGGAGTGGGGCAGTGACCCTTGGCATCCCCAGCTTTCAGGTGGGGGCTCCATCCAGGCATCCTGGTATATTCTGGGGCATCGTACTGCATTTTGGGGCGTCCCAGCTCACTGTGCCCCCTCCCGCAGGGCTGCGCTGCGGCAGCGCGCTGTTCCGCCATGAGATCGGCTACGTGCTGGGGCAGCTGCAGGACGAGGCGTGCGTCCCTCAGCTGACGGCCACGCTGTGCAGCCGCGCCGAGAGCCCCATGGTGCGGCACGAGTGCGCCGAGGCGCTGGGCTCCATCGCCCGGCCCTCCTGCCTGCGGGCCCTGCGCGCCTTCGCCAGCGACGAGGAGCGCGTGGTGCGTGAGAGCTGCCAGGTGGCCCTGGACATGTATGAGTATGAGAACAGCGCCCAGTTCCAGTATGCCGACAGGCTCTGCAAGCTGCAGGCCTCCTCCTAAGCCTGGACTGGGGGCACTGAGGTGGGTGTGCTGCCTCCCACCCCCTCCTGCTGCCAGTGGCACTTTCACAGCCACCTCTGTCGGTGTGGATCCATGCTTTGCCTTGCAGAGCTGGAGGAGGGAATGGGTTTGATCTCTGGCACAATTACAACCACCTTTTCCCTCCAAATCCAGGCTGAGCTGCTACTTGTTTCCCCACCACTCCTCGCCAGCCACTGTTTCCTGGATCTGTCCGTTTTTCCTGCCAGGATCAGCACTGCCTGTGCACAGCGTGGCTTGGGGCTTGGACCAGGTGGGCTCTGCTTGGCACGTCAGAGCCTGCTGCAGCTCTGCAGGGCTTGGGCCTGCCCTGGATTGGTGCTGCCATGTTGGCAGCTCCGTTCTCCCCAGCTGAGCTTTGCTGGGGGCTAAGATGGGCTTTGGGAACCCGCTCTTGTGGGCTATGGTGTTAGGATGCTTTGAAATTGCTCTCAGCACTGGTGCCGAGCCGGGGCCCTCCTCGCCCCCGCAGTGGGTTCGGCTTCTCCTGTTGAGACAGGCTGGAGCTGAGCCTATGGCAACCTCTGCCCCAGGATGGGGGTTGTTGGGAAGATATGGCTGGGGTTTTTTCTGCAGGGAAGGGGGCTGGCATTAGGGTGGGCAGGGTGAGGCAGAGCCTGCCTGGGCTTTCCCCCATGTTTAACCAGGGCCAGGAGGGCTGAGGCTGCTGCTGGCACTCAAATCCCTCAGCCAGCCCAGCCTGGGCACTGGCCTTTGGGGTTTGGCAGGGAATAAAGCATCGGCACAGGAAGCTGGAGTGAGTCGATCTGTGATTTACCTGTACCCAGGTGCGGAGTGCACCCAGCACCATGGGGTCCAGCCCCAGGCAGGAGCCTGGGAGCTGCCAAAATGAAATCATAGAACCACTGAGGTTGGAAATGACTTTTAAAATCGAGTCCAGCCACACTGGGAGGAACAGGGAGTGGAGTTCCTGATGGCATGAGGTGAAACCTCCACACCTGGGGAGGAGGATGAACTGTCTGAGGTTCCCTGGTAGGTCCCACTGCCCTGCAGGGCCTGGCATACTGCTGGGCATACCTTTTCCCCTTGTCCAAGGGCTCCCTGTGAGTCAGTCCCAGGCTCAATCCTCTTAGTCCCTGAAGCCAGCTCAGCATTCCCAGGGCTCTGGTGCTCAGGGACACAGCCAAGGGGCAGCCCTGGCCATGGCCCAGTCTGACCCAGTTCACGACCCCACAGAAAGGGCTCTTAGTCACGATGTGACCAGTTTTGGTCACCTGTACACACTGGGAGTCAGTGACATATGCCTGAGTGCTGTGGATAGGGTCACCTGTGTGTGATGTGGAGGGTGAGGGGCTCCAGACTGCAGTTCCTCAGCGCTGGGGACAAACATCTCATGTTTTCACACTGTTTGGAATCAGCAGCTGTTACAGGTTGCTTCTCCCCCTCCCCTCATCCTCCGTAGCCTCTGGGTGATGGGCAGAGCTCAGCTGGCACTTTGGCCTCTGGGGTCTCCCTGTGTCCATATCCATCCCCAGGACAGTGAGATGGGTGATTTCCCCCAGGCCATGTTATCACTTCCACTGTTCCCTTCTTGGCACATGGGCTGCAGCACCCTGGAGTTTGCCAGTTTGTCCCCACTTATCACCTCAGCTGCCCCCATCTTTGTTCTCCAACTTTTCCATGGGTGATGCACTCAGACCTTGCAGAGTTGTTTCCCAATCATTCAGTGCCAACATTTGTCTCTGCTCCCCCAAACACCTTCTAATTGCAACAAAATGCATTTCTGAGGCTGGGATCTGGGCAGGCGTAAGCTGGTGCAGCAGAGCTGGGAGGTGCTGGAGTGGAGCAGGATTGAGCCTTGAGCCTTGCCTTGGCTCTGATCCCCACTAGCACCTTCAGCTCTCCCAGTCTAGCCTGTGCTGGAAGGGTTTAGGGTTTCTCCAAAGCTGCTGCTGGCCTGAGCTAAACCCTGCACTCTCTTGGAGTGGGAGGAATTGCTTTTGGGGGAAGTGTGGACTCTGCAGCCCTCTGCAGAGCAGCCTGCCTTGGGGAAGTGATACTGGGTGCTGGGATGACGTGACAGCATCTGGGAAGGTGAGAGCCTCTTGCCATAGGCTGCTTCACTGTACAGCAGAGAGGGCCCTGTGGGAGCCCCCGTGCCCGATGAGTCCCCATCCCCTCTGCCATCACCTCCAGCTCCAAGGGAGCTGTGTCCTCTGGGATCTCAACCATCAGCTCCAGGGATCTGGGACCTGCTGAGGGTCTTAACCCAGCCCAGGGGAGGGAGGAAAGACTTCGACCATCCCTTCCCATCCCTGTCTTTGGGGGTTCTCCAGCTGCAGGTGACTCCCCACACCCAGGGGGGTAGTGGTACCAGTGGTGCTTCCAGAGGGGCAGGATTTGGGGGACTGTGACCCACATCAGAGCCCACTCGTCATCCCCCATGCTGAGGCAGCCGGGCTGTGCCTGGATTAGTAAGTGCTAAGCTCCTTCTCAGCAACACAGCTCTGTTGCTGTGAGTGGCATTGCCACCAGCCATGGGGACACCACTGTCCCTGTGAGCTGCCAGCACTGAGGAGCCTTGTGGATCCTGATGCCACTTCCTAGCCTGCAGTCCCCTGCGTGGCAGATACTTCAGTGGCTCGGGGTGAGGGTGAAGGGATAGCTGGCCATGGCCCTGGAGGGGGATATCCCCCTGCCTGGCACCAGGGGAGCATGGGGGCCACGGCACTTGCTGCAGTCCTCCCCCAAGGAGGAAGGGGTGCTGTACGTGGACTACAAGCCCCCCGCCCTGGACAGCATCCGCCTGCCCCACTATGTCCTGTACCTGATGATGGCCGCAACGCTGGTGCTGGTGGTGGCATACGCCATCGTGGGGCACCTCATCAAGGACCTGGTGCACGACTTTGCCGGTGAGTGCTACCTACCCACAGCAGGGTCGGGCTTTGGGGTGGGCAAGGGGGCCAGGGGGGATCCCCCCCACCTGAGACTGTGCTGTGGCAGGGCTGGTACTGCTGACAGTTCCGTCTCTACCGCTGCAGATTGGGCATTTGGGCCCAAGCCGGAGGAGAAGGCGGGGATGACTGAAGGCACTGTGCTGGAGGCAGAGTGGCTGGAGAAGGACGAGGTGCTGGTGGAGCAGAAGGCGGATGACGAAGGCACGGACATCCCGCTGGGGCTGCTTGCTCCACGCAGCTCTGTCTCCTTTGCTGACTCCCCTAAGAAGAGGTTCTTCTAAGGCCAGAGGACAGCCCTGCTACAAGCAGGACCCTGCAGCCCTGCCTAACCATTGGGTCACAGCATGGCCCTGGCTGTAGGCACTGCCCAGCCTCTCCTCCCTGCCCAGCCCTAGCACTGCTCTCGGTGCTCCTCTTGGGCTGTCATGCCAATAAAGCCACCTGCCCCAGCCCTGCTCATCCCTTGGCCCAGCACAGCGGGGGGATGGCTGGGACATCAGCACCCCTTGGCACAGCCATGGCACCCCTGGCCATGGGTGTGTAAAGGTGGGTGCTCGGGGATGCAAAGCCATGGTGTGGGGGCACAGCCAGTAGTGGCAGGGGGCATGGACATGGGTGCGCACATGGAAACATGGATACACCTCTGCGTGGGTCGAGTCAGGGTGGGCACATGGGTAGGGACAGACAGATGAAAAGCTGGATGCTGAGGCTGGCTGTGCCCTCCACCATCCCCTCAGTGCCTTGGCACTACTAGACACTGCTTGGTGGCATCCACAGTTGGCCCCAAACCAGCCTTGGGGGACCCTGAAGCCTCGTTTGGGTTCTGGGTGAGGACACTGGGAATCGAGGTGTTGTATGGACCTGCACCCCCTGTCTTAAACTGAGGCTGGATGCCTGTGCCCCCAGTCTCCTTCTTTACCCCTTGAGGAATTGCCACAGACAGAGTGGCCCTGCCAAAGTCCAATGTCCTTCCCTGGAGTGCTGCTGGGCACCCTCTGCATCAGTTTTCCTTGTGCCTTGGTGGGTGGGCACCCTGCCATGGTCTCCCTGAGCAAACCCTGTCAGTATTTCACTCTTGGCAGTATGTGGGCACTCCCTGAGGACATGATGGGGTCCCACCTGAGATTGTCTGGGGGCAGCTGGCTCGTGCCCAGGGGAGGGCTGGGGGTGCCCTGGCATTGCCCACCCCTCTGTGCTGCCCCATCCCATGGGGATGACTCATGGACCCCTCCCTGCTGCACCAGCCCTGCCAGCAGGGATAGGGGGATCCAGGCAGGGTGGGAACTTCTCCACCCCATCACCATCTGTTCTTCCACCTGTGCACCCACCCTCCCACCTGTCTGTCTGCCTCCATCCACCCACCTACCCTGGGGGTGATCACCAGTCCTGGGCACGGAGACATGCATGTCCTTTGCCACTGTGGTCCCGGAGGTGGTGGCAACTCCATGCTGTGGAGTGCCAGTGCCTGAGCCAGGTGAGTGGTACTGTCTCCAAAGGGTGACAAGGAGCCACGTTGCCATGGTGCTTGGTGCCACTTTGTCCTCTTGGGGCAATAAAGGTGCCCATTGCCTTGGGTGCAGAGTGCAGGCATGATAACAGCAGGGGACAGAAGCTCACTTTCAGGAGCAGGATCCAGACGTGCCCTAGCCCTTCACCCAAAAATGCCAAAGCTCTTGCAGCCCCTCTCGCTCCTGGTACTGCTCGTCCTCGCTGCCACCACCCAGGGACAGAATGGTAGGTGCTCCTGTGACCCTCTGTACCGCTGTGCTCTCGGGTGCCTGGGAGGGTGGCCAGGCCCCCTCCAGGCATCAGATCAGCTCCTGAGAGATCTTTCCAGTGGGACCAGTCTGTCCCAGTGCTCCAAAAGTAACTTTCTGGGGGCAGAGCAGAAAGATCTGGAGACACCCACCTGCTGCCCCAGTGCTCCTCCTGTGCTGGGGACAGGTGAGGGGTGTCGGGGGTGGCTTCCTTGGTACCCAAGGGACAGTGGGAAAGGGGAACAGTGAGTGTCTGCCAATGTCCCATCTCGTGGGGGGGTCCCATCCCCTGAATGACGGAGCTCCCCTGAAGCTGTCCCCATCCCTATATTTTCCCTTCCCTGACCCCTGGCCATTCAGACACGGGCCCCAAGGTGCTGCAGCCATGGCTCATTGGCCTCACGGCCGTCGTCGTCTTCCTCTTCATCGTCTTCGTGATACTGCTCGTTAACCGGCTCTGGAATGTCAGGAGGCACAGGTTGGATTGGTGCGGGGGCCAGGGGGTGCTGGCCAGGGGAAAACTGCGTGGAAAGTTGCCATGGGCTGGGGGCAGAGTTGTCCCCGGCCACCGTTCAGCCTCTGTCCCCTCGCAGGAAGGAGGACGACTACCCGGAGACCCTGGCGGCTGACAGGTACCGCACCGGGACACCCTGCACCGGGGTTTGGATTCCCTCGAAGGGTGGCCACATTCCGGCTGTGCCATGGTGGCTGTGTGCCCTTGGCATGGACAGAGGCGACCGTGCCGTGGTGCCCTTCGTGTCCGGTGCAATGCCCGGCTGACCGACGTTCCCTCTGTCTCGCAGGCTGGGACGCTCCGGCCACGTCAACCCGGCGGCTGCGGACTGGGATGAGCTGAGCGACGACAAGCAGCAGAGCAAGGCCACATCCCTCTGAGTCCCGCCCGTGCCATCTGCCCCCTCCAGGGCACTTCTGACGGGCGCCGCACCCTCACCCCGTTCGCGCCGCGGGGATCCGTGCCGGGTTTTCGGCTACAGCCGTGGCCGCCGTGGCACCGCCCTCCCCGCGGCTGTGACCAAGACCCGGTACGGATCGCCCGCTCGCCAGAGCGGCCGGGGACGGCAGCGGAGCCTCCCCGCGTCCCTCCAGCCCTGGGCCGCGGGGGGTACCGACGCGGGGGGACGAGGACAGCCGCCTCCCCAGACCTGCCCAGTAAACGTTTCCTCAGCCTACTCCGGCGTCAAACGCCTTGCGTCATCGCGCTGGAGAGGGGGCTGTCAGGCAGCCCCCGGTGCCACTAGGGGTGGGGTCAATGGAAGTTGCGAGCAGCCAGACCTCAGCGACCTCAGCAGGGCGAGGCCACGTTGCTGCCCGACCGAGGGGTGGGCACCGAGGGGGGTGGTTGGTCTCACCTCCATGGCTGTCCCGAGCAGTGCTTGGGGACAGCGACCGTGGGGACCGCGGGGGTGAAGCGCAGCTTCAGCCAACGCTGACCTACGGGTGAGGACAGTGGCGTCACACCCCCAGACGATGACGTCACGCGCACGAGTTGGTGACGTCCTGTGGCCAAG
Organism: Toxostoma redivivum; assembly: GCA_013397375.1. Taxonomy (NCBI): domain Eukaryota; kingdom Metazoa; phylum Chordata; class Aves; order Passeriformes; family Mimidae; genus Toxostoma; species Toxostoma redivivum. Next base: position 325,070 of record VXBI01000154.1, on the reverse strand, counting down.
GTCTGGGAGCAGAGGAAGTGGCAGCAGCTCTGAACCCACGAGTGAACCACGGCTGTCCCCACCCACGTCCTGTCCCCACGCGTCCTCTCCCTGCCGCCCCGCCTGGGTCTGGGGGCGCGCCCTGCGGGGTCCCAGCTCTGTCACCCTCCCCATCCGGGCCAGGAGCAGTCATGGCTGGGGGTCCCTCCTCTGCGATGATGGGTGCCCGCTGCCTGGCAAGGCTCTGCTCTCCTCAGTGCCCTCCTCCTCCGCTGGGACACCCGTGCTCTACCCGGCTGGGCGCCGTTCCTCCGTTTCCCCCGGGGCAGTGAAGGAAGGGCGGAGGCGGGCTGGAGTTGAAGCATAGCTTGTTTAATTTTTATACATTTCTTTTTTTTGTCTGTTTTTTTTTTCTTTTAATTTTTTAATCTTTTTTTGTGTGTCAGTTTTTTTCTTTTTTGTTTTTTTCTTCTTTT
>VXBI01000154.1:305951-319334 GCA_013397375.1 Toxostoma redivivum | reverse complement strand
CCCCACCCCAGTCCCGGGGCCCCCCGACAGTCTGGGGCCGGGGAGGTTGGCGGGGGAGGTTTTGATCTTTTTTACTCACATAGAGGCAAGAACGAGAGAGTCAAAGCCGTTTGCATATTCGGCGAGCGGCCGGCGGGGCTCGGCGCCGCGGCCCTGCAGCCGCTCCGGGAGGCATTGCTGGCACCACTTGTGTCAGGTCTCAGCGCGGCGCCGGCCGACGGGGTAAATAATAGTGTTTCTTTCTTTCTTTCTTTTTTTTTTCTCCTGTTTCTTTGTTTTCTGGCGCATCGCCGGGGTGGGGGGAAGGTCCTCCTGGGATGGGTTGTTGGTTTGTTTGTTTTTTGTTTGGATTTTTTTGGTTTTTTTTTTTTGGGTTTTTTTTTTTGGTTTTTTTTTTTTTTTTTTTTTTTTTTTTTTTTNTTTTTGGGTTTTTTTTGTTTTTTTTTTTTTTTTTTCCGTTTTAAAACAGTTTGACCCTTTTCCTTCTTCCTTTCCCTCGCTCTTTCCTTCGGGTGTGGGTTTTGCTTGTCGTCGTCGTCGTCGTCGTCGTGAGGCCGCGCTCTCCGTCGTCACCGCAAGGCTGGGCCTGGCGCTCGGGGACGGGGATGTTCCTCTGGGGGTGCCTAAAGCAGAGGAGAAGGGAGGCGAAGGGGCGGCACGGCTGCGGTTATCCCAGGTACCAGGACTGCAGGAGAGAGGAGAGAGGCCGGCGTTAGTGCTCTGCCCCGCGAAGCTGCCCCGGCCCCGGCCCCGTCCCCAGACCCCGGGACAGCTGTTCCCGCACTGTCCCTGTGCTGTCCCCGCGCTGTCCCCTGTTCGGCGCACGGGGCTGCCGTCCCCACTTCTGCCCTGAGTTTGTCCATGCTCCGCACCGCGGCCACCCGCGTTCCCCCGGCGGCCGGTCCCTCTGCACCTCCAAGGCAAAGGAGACTCTCCCCAAGGAATGGTGCCGCCTGGGGACAGGTAGGGGGGTGGCACGGCTGGGGACTCCGCGAGGTGGCCCCCTGCCACTCTCCCATTGTTCCCCCCCAGCCCCAAGTTCAAGTTCATTCCCGATTACCTCATGTCTGGTTTCCGTTGGAAACGAGACAGCTCGGGGCCGCTGCTTCCCTTAACCCTTCCAGGCCCCGCCACACATGACCGAAGTGTGCCAGGTCTCAGCTGCCCCTCCCGGGACACCACCTCATTCCCTCGTGCCTCAGTTTCCCCAGGCAGAGCATCCTTGAGCCCTGGGGAGCCTCCCAGAGCAAGACTGTGTAGGGACACCTATACACAGAGATCCTGGGGGTCCTGGGACTGCAAGTGCCTGTGACCCCTATCTCTGGACAGGGACTCTGGGCTCCTGCTCCTCCAAGGTTCTCCTGGCGCTGCCCCAGGTCTCCTCTTTAGGGACCCAAGGCCCTTGGGGTGCCCACCCCATGTGCAGGACTGGGGAAACTGAGGCAGAGTGGAGGCTGTGATCAGAGCCGGGTCCCCCGTGTTTTTTCTCTGGAATGGCACAGCACCCTTGGGTGTCCCAGCTAATGGTTCCCAAATCTCACAGCCTGGCCCAGCACAGCACCTCTGGGTACCCTGTATCATCGCTCATAGCCCCCAGGTGTTCACAGCACAACACCCCGAGTACTCCCCCCCAACCAGGGCTGCACCTTAGGGTGCCCCAACATGGCACCGTTCACACCCCCATCCCTCTGTCCTGTCATCCATGTAACCTGCCAGGCAGGACTGCAGCCACCACAGCTGCCCCTGCAAAGAATGCTGAGGCCAGACCACTCATGGCACAAATGAGGCCAGGAGCTGACATCCCTGCACTGCCTGCAGCACCGGTGCCAGCTCCAGAGTCCAGCACTAATGGAAAGCCCCTGGAAAGGTGCACGCGACCTCCTGCTGCAGCTGGAGTGGCCACGGGCATAGTCGAGTGAGACCAGGTGCCTGTGCCAACAAAGAGAGGGACCCATGGCCCTGGTGCTCCTCCCTTGGGGATGTTGTGGGCACCCAGGCAGGGTACTGCCAAGTGATGCCAGGCAGGGCGCAGCCGGAGCACAGCAGTGACCTCCCTCTATGATGGAGGACTCGTGGTGGCCCCGAGCCCCCAGCAGTGCATAAAGCCCTTGCACCGGGTGCCCGTAGTGAGGATGTCAGGGCAGCAATGCCCGTGGGCCACAGCGGTGATGCCAAGGCAGTGATGCCCACAGCAGCAAAGCCGGCAGTGGCAGTGCCAGAGCTGCAGTGCCATGCTGGTGATGCCCACGGTGGCACTGCACATGGAAATAACCCCACAAAGGTGATGTACACAGCAGCGGTGCCCAAAGTGGTATCGTCCACAGTAGCAACACCCATGTCAGTGATGGCATGGCAGGAACGTCCACAACAGCAATGTCTGCAGTGGCCATGCCAGGAGTGGCAGTGCCCACGGTGGTGATGCCACTGCTGTGGTGACACTCCTCATGGCCCTGGACATGGTGGCAAGGCCACGGCAGTGATGGCCACAGAGGTTACATCCACAGCAACTATGTCCCATGGCAGTGATGCCACAGTGGCGATACCCATGGTAGTGCCCACAGCAGCAATGCCCACTGGAGCAGTAAACACGGCAGCAATGCCATGGTGGTGATGCCATGGTGGCAAGGCCCATGGCAGTGATGCCATGGTGGCAATGCCCTCAGCAGCAATGCCATGGCAGTGATGCCACAGCAGGAGCACCATGGCGGGGATGCCCACATCAGCAATGTCACATCAGTGACAGCCACGACGGTGATGCCAGCACTGGCCATGCCCACGGCGCTGCCCATGGTGATGCCATGACGAGGATGCCCGGGGTGAGGGCAGGAGGGTCCCCCCAGCAGCATCCCCGCTCTCACCTGTGCCTGATAGATACTCCCAGGATCCCTTGGTCCTAATCCCACGAAGGAACGGTTCGCAGGGGGCGTGCCTGGTGCAGAGTAGGCTGGGGAACAAACGAGAGCTCATTAACGGGGCTGTGGGTGGCACTGCCATTGTCCCCCCCGGGGCCAGGCCCGGCCCTCTCCCTGGCACTGCTGGCACAGAGCACCCTGGCACCCGGTGCTGGCGAGCGGGCGACGTCCCTGGCTGTGACCTGATGGCAGGTGATTGGAGCCCAGGGTGCTGCACCCAGGGGTGCTGTGCTCGGACGGTACCACCCGTGATTTCAGGGCAATGACCGAGGCTGGGGGGACAAAGTGCCCCGGGGTGCAGGCGCAGATGGTGTTCCCGGCTGTGCCCACGCTGCGGCTTCCGGACCTCAGCTGCCACAGGGAGAAAAATGACAGCCACCGCTTCCACTTGCTGCCACCTCCCTCCCTCAGCTAGGGATCCAGCAGTGGGACCTCCAGCCCTGCTGAGTTTCTGGGTTCAGCCCTGCTGGAAGCAGAGTGCTGGTAAGGGGAATGAGGGATTTGGAGCCAGCTGCACCCCTTGGGGACAGCTAGTGTCCTCCTAACGCATCCTTCCCTGAGCGTGCAGGAACTTGCACTCCTCTGTCCCTCCCCAAGGCTGTGACCCATTTAGCAGCCAGACCACACAATGCCATCTCATGCTGCCCCCTCCAGATTGTCCAGGCTTTGGCTTCTCCATGCCATGGGATCTCCACACCTGCTGACCAGCTGCTGGTAATCAGCCCTGGCCCATTACAGGGATGGGGTAACAGCTCGATCAGGCAGGGCTTGACTGTGTGGGGAAACGGCACTTGGGGTACCATGTCCCATGGGTTACAGCAGGATGGGAACAGGAACAACCCTGTCACAGAATGTGGTGATGGCACAGTGTCCCACCACTGCAGCACACATCCCCGTGCCAGTCTGGGGTGACTCCAGCTCCCCTCTGGCAGTTGGGCCCAGCACCCAAAACTCTCCCTGGCCAAGGCACTTACGGCCCCTGAGGTGGAGTGGAGGGCAAAGAGTTTGTCAGCCACCAGTGCTAACAGTGATCCCAGGTGCCACCTGCCAAGGGCTCTGGGAGACCTGCACACAGTCTCTGCTTTGGTATTGCTTCACATCTCCAACAAGACCAGAATCCCTGGCGCCAAGGATCCCCATGGCAGCAAGAGTACAACAGCCCACACAACGCACCAGGCACACTGTCCCTGGTCCCAGTGCCACCCGTGTGCTAGCTGGTCCCTGCCCCCAGCAGCACAAACACCACCATGGTGGGATAAACAGATACGGAGAGACCACAGCCTCCCCCACAGCACTGCCCACACCAAGGGTCTGGGCAAGACACTGGTTTGGGGAGCCCAGCCACACCTCCACTCATGCTCAAAGGAGCAAGGGGCTCAAGCTGGTCCCTGGGACCAGCACGTGACCCCCTGGCTCAGCGGCCACGTGCCCAAACCCTGTCCACTCCGACCTGCCTGAGACCCAGCAAACTCATGGCGTGCCAGCTGCCGCCCTCTCCCCGGCTGCAGGGAGGCCACCTCCGCCAACATCCCCCCAGCACCGGGAAGGGGGGGACACCCTGGGGGGCTGCGAGAGGAGGGGGCCAGCCGGGCCGGGGAGCAGGGTGGGCGCCGCGGGTGCTTACTGGGTGATGTCGGCGAGGTCGTCCCTCCCTCGGAAGTTGTCGTGGTGGATTTGGTGTCAGGAGAGACGGCCAAGCGGGGCATGCCGGGGGGAGGTGGCGGCGCCAGCATCTGTGTGGGCAGGTAGTGGCTGGGCACTTTCACTTGACCACTTCCATTTAACTGGGGACAACACAGACAAAAAACAAACAGCACAAGCCATTAGGATGCACGCGCACACCAGCACGGCCGGGGAGCCCCGGGGACACCGCTGGCACAGGCACGGGGTGTCCCTCACTGTGGACATGAGTTTGTTGGGTCTCAGAGCAGCCCTGAATGGTCGGCGTTGGCAGCAGGCAGGAAACGACGGCGGGATAGGAGGGATCTGGGGGACTGTGGAGGACATGTCCTATGGTGGTCATAACCCACAGTGACACACGCTGGAGCCACGGTGCTGGGACTCCTCTCTACAGTTACAGGGGGGTCTCTGAAGTGTTCCCTGGAGGAGTAAGGGCACCCAGAGCCTCCAAAGGCTCCTGCATCAGTGCTCCGTGCCCAACCTGGCCATGGACTGCTCCTGATCCGGTGTCCATCAGCCCAGCACTGAGCCACTGCATAGGGGAGCAGTGGCCATGCCCCTCACCCTGGCATCAGGCCCTGCCGGTGAGGGGAAACAGGCAAATGGTGGGCAGAGGTCAGAGGGGCTCCCCAAGAGCTCTGCATCTGGGAGGACAAAGAGGGGCACAGGACAGTATGGAAGCAGGAACACCAGTTGGCTCTGCCTTTAGGTGCTGGCTTTGGGTATGAAGGGTGTCCTTCATGGGGTGTATGGGGTGCTGATGGTGTGGGGCGTGCTGTGTGTTGGGGTGCTGGGTGTATGGTGTGATGGTTTGGGTGCTGCATGCACTGGGTGCTTGCGTGTGCATGGTGCTGGTTGCAGTGGTTGTTTGGTGATGGGAACATGGGGTGCTGGATGTGTGGGTGTGTGGGGTCCCATATCTGTGGGGTGCACTGGCTGCATGGGGGTGGCAAAGGAAGGTCCACAGCAGCACAGTGTGGCTCTGCCACCGCTGTGGGGACACGGGACACGGGTACAGTGAGGAGCTGACGGGTCACTCTGGCTCCGAAGGTGGATGGGGCACGTCAAGCCCATCACTCCTCTAGACACGCTGGCGGATGGTGACTCCAGGAGATGGCCACACACCATGGCAGACACCTCGCTCCCCAAACACCCCAGCTCCGGCTGACGGCTCAGCCCCACACCCCAACACCCGCGGTGCCCCGCACTGCGCTGGGGCACGGCGCCTCCATCGCCGCAGACACGCGGTGCCAACACAGAGCCGGCGCAGCAGCGCTCCCGAACCAACGCACGGCACGGCTGGAGCTCAGCCCCAGAGAACAAACACCGCCCCCCGGTGACACCAGAAGACCCCGACCACCCCGTGCGGCGGCAGAGGTGACGGCGGCGGTGCCGGTGCAGGGGACTCTCCTCGGGCAGCCCGGCTGGCAGCAGCCCCCGGTGCCAACGGCAAGGCGAGCGATGGGTGCAGGGACAGGGCTGCGTCCTTACCGGTCCGGGCTGCTGGTTGGACGGGTCGCAGGCCAGCGAGACGAGATCTTTGAGCGGGTCCTGCGGGTTGAGATGAGGCGGGTACCGGATGGCCGTGTGCGGGAAGTAGGTGGAGGCCGTCTGGGGAAGGATGGAAGTGGTGGGGAAATGCAGCGCAGACGATGGGTGCGGGCTTCGGGCGATACCTGCGGGCGGCAGCAAAAGGGAACACACACCTGTGTCACTAGCTAGTGGCTGCCCCCGTCCCCCGACTACTCAGCGCTCACTCTGTGCCTCGGTTTCCCCGGCAGGACACTCACCACTGTGCACAGCAATGACGGGACGGTGGTGCTGCGTGAAACTGCTCAGCCGGGGCGAGGAGTCCTGGGGTGATGGGCTGTTGAAGGGAGACTTGTCCATCTCTGTCTTCTTCACGGTGGGGGAGATGCCTGGGGAAAGCGGGGTGCAACGTCAGAACCTGCTGTGGGACCCCAAATCCCATGGCTGCTGCCATCTCAGTGCAGTGTTGGGAGAGCTCATTCCGGGGCAAGGGGCACCCCGGGGTCAGGGTGGGCGTGGGGAGGGTGGTGGTATGAGCGTGTGTGTGCACCAACAGGAGGGTGGGCACCTGTGTGCACTTGTGTGCATGAACGTGTGTGTATGTGTGTAGGTGTGATACCAGCACAGCTCTATGTACCTGTGTGTGTGCAAACCTGCACACAGGTGTGTGTTCCTGGAGGTGTGTGTATGCGAGTGCACACAGCTCTGTGCATGTGGTGGCAGAAGTGGGTGCCCTCATGGGTGCCACTGTGACCCTGCAGCCCCAACGTGGCACCCACCTCCCCTGGCACACGGGGCTGGGGGCTACAGGAGGTCCTGGGGAGGCAGAGAGATGCCAGCATGGGGGTGGCCTCCCCAGAGACCCCTGGAAGCAGCAGCTGCCCAGGTTCCCAGGGCCACCCCAGGGTATGGGGCTGAGCAGGGGGGGTTGTCACGCATGTTAATCCTTTAGCTCTGGCCATTTGGCCCGGGCCTGGTAATGAGTTTAGCCTTTCTCAGCCGGGCGTTAGAAGGATTTCCCAGAACATCCTGTACAGGATTGCCAAGGCCCCCCCTGCCACCAAGGCTGAGTCCCCCCGCCAGCCACCCTCACTCCTGCCCAGGTCAGGCCACAGATGCAGGGGACAGATGCCCTGGCACAGCTCCCTCCTGTCTCCCTCTACCGTTTTGGGGAAGGGGCTGCACCTTCCCCAGGACCCCTCATGCACCAGCACCATGGGGCAGGATGGGGCACAGTCCCTGCACAAATGGGACACAGTTTGGGGGCTGGACCTGCATCCCTCAAACCTCCTTCCAACAGGATCAGAGTGCCTCGAGCCCTCCAGCTGGGCACCCCCAGGCTCTGGCAGGGCTAGGGGGCTGGTGTGGAGCCCATCCTGCTGCTAAGGGAGGCAGGAGAACAGCTGGGGGGGAGGAAGAGGAGCAGCTTCTTTGCCTGCACCTCGGGGTGTGGGAGCTGCTGTGCCAGCCCTGCAGCATCACTTTAATTAGCCCAGCCCCCCCTTTCTTAATGAACAGCTAATTGGGGCTTGTCTAGACAGGAAAGGGAAAAAAACATCCAGCCAGAAAGCTGTCCACAGTGATGTGGGGCTGGGGGAGCTGACTTGGGGCTGGGAGAGGTTGGTGTGGGGCTGTGGGACCAGGCGTGGGGCTGGAGGCTGGCTTGGCCCTACAGAGAGGGCCATGTTGAAATGGAGGTTCCTGTAGCAACACCACAGCCCTCACGGAGCCATGCCCAAAGTGGGGGGCCACAGATACACCTGGGTGCCTATGGAGAGCCTGTGCCTAAATCAGGGGGGTTTTGCAGACCCCTCAGAGATCCCATGGAAAAGCAACAGGGATGTTCTGGGGGACTTGAGGGTGGCACTGCAGCCTCCACAGCCAGTGTGACCTGTGACCTGAAGGGACACCAGGGCACAGACAGTCACAGATGGTCACAGGGGGTTCTGGCAGTGGTTTGCAGAATGCTGGGAGCAGGATGGGGCCCCAGGGCACTGGAAGGGCACTGGTAGGGAGGTGACACCTACCCCCTTCCATGTCTTCTGTCCAGTTGCGGCTGCTGCTGGTGGGGGAGTTGGAGGAGGTGTAGTACTCGCCCCCAGGGCTGGTGTCGATGTCATCCTCCATGGACCCTGACTTGTGCCGTTTGCTCCTGGGGACAGGGAAGGGTCATAGAATCACAGACTGGTTTGGGCTTGGAAGGACATTAAAGCCCATCCAGTGACACCCCCCACCATGAGCAGGGACACCTTCCACTGTCCCAGGATGCCCCAAGCCTCAGTGTCTAACCTGGCCTTGGACACTGCCAGGGATCCAGGGGCAGCCACAGCTGCTCTGGGCACCCTGTGCCAGGGCCTGCCCACCCTCCCAGGGAACAATTCCTTCCCAATATCCCATCCAGCCCTGCCCTCCGGCAGTGGGAGCCATTCCCTGGGTCCTGTCCCTCCATCCCTTGTCCCCAGTCCTTCTCCAGCTCTCCCAGAGCCCCTTTAGTCCCTGCAAGGGGCTCTCAGCTCTCCCTGGAGCCTTCTCTTCTGCAGGTGAACACCTCCAGCTCTCCCAGCCCGTCATGGTTCAGTGCCAGCCCATGGCAGGATCTGGATGCCCCTTTCCTTCCCCATGGTCATGCTCAGGCTGGCCCCAGCACTGCCCTGGCACAGCCCCAGTGGCACCTACCCGCTGGAGGAGGTGCTGGGCAGTGTCCTCCTCATGCCGGTGCTGGAGGGGTTCAGGTCATAGGCCAGGTGGCCCTGCAGCTCCCCCAGGGAGAAGTTTGGCCCTGTGCCCGTCACCACCGGTGCTGCAGGGAGAGAGGAGGGTCAGTGGGGCCCAGTGGGGAGGGGAGCCCCAGCCCACTGTGGGATGGGGGGGCTGTTGGGACTCTGGTGTGCCCAGGCAGAGGAGGGTTGGGCTGTGGCATCACAGTCACACTCACTTCGGGACACCTGGATGAGCTCAGTGACGCTGAACACCCCTGAGGTGATGAAGCTTTCCTGGAAGTCTGTCGAATCTGCAGGAGAGAGGTGGGCACACTGAGGGGGCAACAGGACCACCCTTCCCATCCTTCATTGCCTTGTGGTGATACTTGAGGGCACCTCAAATCCCCATCTGTCCCCCTCTTCAGCCTCCACTCCACACCCTGCTCCAGCAAGACAACACCCCAACTGGTTTCCTCTGCTGAAGACACCCTGGACCTGCTCAGTGCCTCAGTTTCCCTGTGGCTGAGAGTGCTAGCAGGGCTTGGGGCTGCACCCCCACCATGGGACCTCCATAGCAGCTGCTGTCCCCAAGGGCTGTGGCCTCAGTGGGATTCTGCTGGGTGTAGGACAAGGCTAAGGCTATGCCCAGCTTATTGTAGGGGCCAGGCAGTGGCTGGCTGGGGCTAGGGAACACCAGAGCTGTGGCACAGGCAGCTTGACTGTGTATCATGGGCCCCCTCCCCTGCCATGGCAGGGACCCTGGGGACAGGCTGGGGTGTCCCTTGTCCTTCTGCCCAAGCCCTGCCCGCTGCAGCTGCACTCACCCAGCGTGATGGGTTTGCTGTCCTCCTGGTCTGAGCCAATGCCTGTCCGGGGGCTGCTGCTCTGCTCTGCATCTGCAAGAGGAAAACCCAGCAGGGTGAGCCCCCCGTGCCAGTGTCAGCCTCCATGCTGCTGGGAGCCAGGGCTGCCCACCAGCTGACTGCCCCCTTGTTGCTCTGCTGGGGGAAACTGAGGCATAGGCTGCCCAGCAGCTCTCACTATGCAGCAGGGCTGCCACCAAGCTGGCATGTTCCCAGCCCCTGAGGAACAGTCACCAACCAGCCCCCCTTGCCCTTCCTGCCAGCGACAGGAGCAGGGACAGCGACAGGAGCAGGATCTGGGCACTGCTCCCCGCAGGAGGGGATCCCCCAGGGCTGAGCTGGGTGATGATCACCTGGCCTTCCTCCAACCTCCTGGCTCCTCTCCTTGCTCCAGCCACATCCATGAGCCAGTGCTGCCCCACCAGGCAGTGTTGCCACAGCATGGCATAACCTTATGGCACCTTTTCCTGCCTCTGCTCATCTCCTGCAGGGCACCAGGGCGTGGGGCAGCACCTGCTCTGACCCCTGGAACCCCGTCTGGCCCTCCTCCCTCTTAGCTAAAAATATCCCAGCTCAGATGCTGAGCTCAGTGGCCCTGGCACGGCCTGGCACAGCCCAGACACTGCAGTCAGGAGCATCCTTCCTCACCTGGCTGCTCCCAAAGCCCTTCCATAACTTTTGCCACGTATTTCTCCCCCATACTCCTTCTTCCCCCTGCTCCTCTGTTCTCCTCCTCCCACCCTTTGGCCTTCGGCATTTCTCTCTGGCAGCCTTGGCAGATATCAGGAAAGGGTTGAGACAATCCAAAAACACCATCAAAACTATGCAGTTTGGCCACTGCCAGCCCATGTGCCTGCCTTGGGATTTTTCCCTTTCTCCCTGTTTTTCTTCTCCTTTTTCTCCCCTTGAGTCCCTTGCACTCACATGTGGCTCCCAGACTGGTTATTCTTGGCTAGGCAAGTTATCCATGTGGGCCCCATGCCACCCCCCACCCTGACATCCCTGTGTTCTGGCCACCAGGCAAATTATCCGTGGGAGCAGTGGGACTGTGCCACGTCCCAGTCTGACACCCCTGTGTGCCCACACCCCCTGGGACTGCCCAATGGCGATACCAAATCAGCCATTTTGTCTCCCTGCTCAGCTGCTGCCATCCCCTCCACCCATCCTGTGCCAGCCTGGCACTGTGCTGGCAGCCCCATGACATCCTGCCTTGATGCTGCTCAGTACCGCCAGCCCCCCTGTGCCCGCATCCCTAGCTCCCTCCAGGCCGCCATTTTAGGGAGCAGAAACTCCCCCTGGAGACAGACGCTGTGTTTTTTCCTTCCCTTCTCTCAGTTTCTCTTTTTCTAACCCTATTCCCCCATTTTGAAGAAGCTGCGTGCCCAAGTATTGGGGCGTGGGGGAGTGAGCGGGGCACAAACCAGCTGGGATGGGGGAGTGGCTGCGGGGACCCCCCGTACATCCACGGGCACCGTGTGGCCGGACACGGCCCCTCCTCGCCTCTAAAAACAACAAATCTGGCGGCGGCTCTGGAAGTGGTTAGTGGTGGAGCCCAGCCAAGGTGCGGGATGGAGGCTGGCGGTCACAGCCTGAGGCCAGCCTGGCTCCCCACAGCCCCCCACCGTGGCCTCAGGGCTCCCTGGGACCCCACTTGCCTCCCAGATGGCACTCACTTGCCCAACCCTAGGATGCTCAGCCCCCCAGGCCACGCCCTCACCTGGTACCTCTGAGGTGCCCACACAGCCCTTGGCTCAGCCCAGGGACCCCCACCACTGCTCATCCTGAGGTGCCCCACATGGACCTTTGCCCATACCAAACCACCTCAGCCTGGTCCCTTTTCCCCCAGGGCACCCAGAAGGGCCATCAGTAGCGCTGGGTGCCCCCTGGGTGGGCCCCATGTCCCCCACACCATCCCACAGCACCACCCTGACGCAGCACCCCCAATGCCACCTCACCGACCCCTGTCCCTAAGGGATTCTTTGGGGCCCTGCTCTCAAACCGAGCCCTCTGCTTGTACCCACCGCAGCCCAAGGAGCGCCCGGGACTTTCCTGGGCTCGGAGGTTTGGCAGCAGGGCCAGCCCCTCCCAGCACGCTCGTATCCGGGCTGATGGAGGCAGTGGGTGCGAAGCCGGGGCCGGGGGCTCGGTACCCCCAGCACTCCCCGGGGCTGGGTGGGCGAGCTCGCCAGCAGATTTCTGGCTGCCTCCTCGGCGTGGGGTGGCTGGGCCAAACGCTGCTCTCACCGCCATGTGACGGCCGCCTGCGCCGGCTGGCGCGCTAAAATGGCGAAGGGAGCCCTGGCCTCACGGGCCTCGCTCCCCACAAGGGGTGTTTTGGGGAGACTCCAAATCCAGAACCCAACAAATGGCTCAACTGCACCAGAGAGGCCAAAAAAAGCTTGTAAAGCTCCCCATAGCCCCACTGCTTCGTTGATCCTGCGGCCTCCACACCCCCTAGGAGGGCCGGCATGGGGGATGGAGGTGGGGGTGGTCCTGCGGCCACACTGCGCAGAGCTCAGGGGGGAGGGGGCTCAGTGCCGTCTCCGGCGAGGCAGAGGAGTGTTCAGTGCCCAAACAGGTCGATCCAATCTCTTTTAAAAATAGCCAAGAGTGTGGCCGGGGGGGGTGCGGGCTGCCTGGGCTCCGGGCCGCGCTGGCAGCCTGGCCCCGTGCCACCCATTGAATTACGGATCCCGCACCCCGGCCCCGCTGGCTGGCGCGGTGCCCCCGGGCCCCACGGCGACACCCGCCCGCGGTCCCAGCGCGTGGGAACGACCTCCGGGCAGCAGGGCCGGCCCCGGGGGGTGTCACTGCAGGCCGGGTGCCCCCCGGGGCTGGCGCAGCTGCGGGAGAGCCCTGGCTCGGTGCCCGAGCGCTGACGGTAACAGGGCACGGCGTTACTGGCACCGGCGCGGGCGCAGGCGCAGAGGCTGCAGGATTCCGGGGACTGGGGGAGCTGCCGGCGCCGGAGTGAGCAGTCTCAGCCCCCTATGGAGGGCAGCAGCCTTCGTTCTTCCCCAGCTCTGCCAGCCGAGGGTTCAGCACTGCTGCCCGCAGGCTTCTGCCCCGTGCGTCAGTTTCCCTTGGGGCTGGCTGTGGGGGGAAACTGTCCCCCTGCCTCATGTTCCGTGGCCACACAGCCCCAGCACCTCCTCAGGTGTCACTGCACTCCTCCGGCTGTCCATGGCGACAGCATGGACTAATAGAGCCCAGAGTGAACCGCCTGGTCAGGATGGAAGACCCCTGGAGACCGGAGGGAGCCATGTGCCGCGGGGGAGATCCCGCTGCAAGGGCTGGGGCGAGCCAGGCTGTGGGAGGGTGTGATTTGAGGGCCCTGTTCTGTCAGACCCCCAGAACTCCTCATCCCAGTCTCACAGCGACCCCCAGGTCCGAGCAGCACTGCCCGTCCCATTGTCCATCCCCCTGCCGCCAGCCTGGGGTGGCCCTTACATAAACCCGGAACAGTCCTGCTTGTGTAACCTCCTTTATATAATACCCTGAACCGCCGCGTGTGCCGGGTAAATCCTGGCTGAGCCGGGTCGGCCGGCACGCCGGGGCGCGGGTCCCCCCGCCACGCTCCTCAGAACGCCCCGCCCGCGGCGCCCCCCGCCACGCCCGGAGCGCTGCGGGGCGAGGCGGCTTTGCTGGGCCTTAGCCACGAACGCTGCGGGGGCGGCAGCTTCTCCTCCCCCTGCCGAG
>VXBI01000154.1:283274-305543 GCA_013397375.1 Toxostoma redivivum | reverse complement strand
GGGGACAGATGGCAGGGGGGAAAGGGATGGGGAGAGTGGGACAGACAAAGGGAAGGCTGAGCCCCCCCCCTTCCCTGGGACTCTCCCCTGCGGGGTGCTGGCATCCAGCCCCTGCGCCCTGGGCTGGGGGCACCTGGGGGTGCAGCTGCAGGAAGGAGGTGGGAGAGAGGAGAGACGGATGGGAGAGGGAAAGGAGAGAAAGGAAGTCAGGGAGGGAGGGAGGGAGAAAGGAAGGAAGAAATTAAAGTGGAGAGAAAGGGAAAGGAAAAGGGACAGGGAAAGTGAAAAGGAAATATATGCTGCCACTATCTTGCTGCCCCACCAATCCCAGCCCCGTGGCAGAGCCCCCAGCACAGCCTGCCTCCCCGCCGCATCCGATGGGCCCCCACCACTGCCCCTCCGATGCTCCCCCAAAACCGGCCCCTACATCACCACCACGCAGGGCTGAGGCGGCAGGTTCAAGCCCTCCCCAGGACTGGCCAAGACCCCAGTGCAGGGGCCAGTGTCACAGGGGATCGTCCCCATGCCCCAACTGACAGTGCCAACCTATCGGGGGTGTAGGGGCACACCGGGGGCTCGCCAGCGTCTGTTCCCCCCGCCTCCCGCGGCCACGGGCGGGAGGGAGCACCGTGGGCATATGCCGCCCCAGCTGTCCCTTGCCAGCGCAGCACGAAGCCGGGCACCCGGCCAGGATGGCAACTGCGGCCCCGGCGAGGGCACGGCGCTTGCCAGCGCGGGGGGACGGCGGTTGGCAAGGGCGGGGGACGGCAGGTGCTCATGAGAGGAGCTCTCTCATCTTTTATTCATCGGGTGCCTAACGGTGCGCGGAACAGCTCTGGCCCCTTGTCCCCTCCGGCGGCACAGGACGTGGCACCCTGTGCCAGGTTCCCGGCTGGCACCGCTCACGCTGCCGGGGCAGAGCACGGCACAACTCGCTTCAGTGGTGACGCGAGGCCGGGGCTGGCAGCGGGCACTGCGGGGAAGCCGTCCGGCTTCGGCACGCCGCCGGCTCGGCGCACTGCGGGAGAGCCGGGGAAGCCCTGACCTCCCCAAGGTCGCCGGCACATCGATCCGGAGAGCTCGAGCACATGGAAACCGCCCCGGCCGTGCCAGGGCCAGGCTCGCAGCGGGGCCGGGCTCAGGAACGGCGGGACCCCGGGCAGTGACGCTGCAGAAGACGGGGTGGCGGAGGGGTGGCACCCTGGGGAGCCCCCTCTCATCCCGCTTCTGCAGCACGCAGCCCTGGGGACAGGAATCCAGCCCCTGCGGATTTTCTGCCGTCTCGTACTCTTGTGTCCCTTCCCGGGGGGGGTCTCCTCCTGGACTTGCTGGGCTCTGCCTACCTCGTTCCCCGCGACCCCGGCCTCCCTGGCTGTTTGACTGGGAGTAGAGACACCAGGAACAGGGGGAGGGTTTGCCCGTGTTCATCTGTGTGCTGGGGTGTTCTCCAGCCCGCCTGCCCGCCGGTGCCCAACTCTGCGAATGGCAGATCCCAAATATTGTGAACCCCATCAATCTTCTCACGACCCTGGCGATAAATATTTGCGCGGGGGCTGGGGGAACGGCGGTGCTCGGTGAAACGCCTGCCCCTCCATCTGGAGGGGCTGAGCAGACGCTTGGCACGGCCGGCCTGGCACGGCCGCAGCGCGCCTGGGACGAGAGCCCTGGCACGGGCTCCCCGGCAGATTGGTGCCATCTGCCTCGCGCCCGCACCCAGCGGTGAGGCTGCTGGGGGGAGATAAGGGGCTGCCAGGCGGTGGGAGACGCAGATGCTGGCACAGCGCGGGGGTCCCTGCCTCCTCGCAGGTGCTGTCCGCTGGCGGGGGCATGGCCAGGGCTGCCAGGAGCTCGATGCCACCCTGGGGCCCACTGCCTGCATGCTCTGGGCACCCATCTGCTCCCACTGCTCAGCCAAGGGGCTCAGCCAAGGGGCACTGCCGGGAAAAGATCACTGCAAGGCAGAGCCTCGACCCCCTGTCCCGCTGAGCATGATGGCTGGGGGGGCGGGGCAGAGAGCCTCAAAGGGTGTGAGGGGCCAGCAGTGACCCTGTTCTGCCTGTCCCCGGCTCTGGGAGCCTGGGTGGGAAGAGGGTGGGGTCCAAGGATGGGAGCTACCAGCATGGGGATATAAGGATGGGGGACGCATAGATGGGGATGCAGGGATGGAGGCACTAATGGTGAGGCCGCAGCAGGGGAGCCCACGGAGGTGGGGAGTACTGGTAGGAGGGTGCAGGGAGGGGGGCACTGTTCCCCCCCAGACTGGCTGCTGCCGACGGGAGCTGCTGGGAGGAATCTCTCCGTAATGCTCCGAAGGTCCTGGCACCATCGGCTGGGGAGATTGATTACCATTTTACTGCAATGCTTTTGACTTTCACCAGCGACCTCCGAGCTCCCCCCAGCCCCCCCGCCCCCCCGCCGCACACCCAGCTCTGGGCTGCAGCGCCGTCCCCTCCCCCACTGCGGTGTGCACAGCCCAGCCCTCACCCAGCCCCGCACCCATCCCGCACCCATCCTGCATCCAGCTCTGCTCCTATCCTGCATGCAGCCCATCTCACATACAGCGTTCATCCTGCATCAAGTCCTGCTTACATCCCCTGCCCTTCCCGCACCCATTCTGCATTCAGCCCTGCTTCTATCCCGTACCCATCCTGCCCCAAAGGTACCGGAGGTGGCAGTCGCAGGGCTGGGTGCAGGGCCGGTGCTGCTCTGGAGAGACCCAGGCATCCGGCACTGCCTGCACCCAACGGCCACCCCCGGGCCCAGCAGGGCTGGGACGGGATCTCCTCCCAGCCCGGCACAGGTCGTGTCTCAGTTTGCTCACCCTCGGCACGGAAAGCCGAGGATAGGGGGAAGAGCCGAGGGGCAGAGCTCGCCTTTGGCGTGCGCCTGGGGGCTCAGCCCCTGCCAAGGCTGCCCCAGACCGCGGGTGGGGAGCGCAGGGCCGGGGGCTCCTCCATCCCCCCCCCTCCCCGGCGTTGCCAGAGCAGCGGCTGGGAAATTGTGCTGACACCGGCAAAAGCGGCGGCGGGGGCGGGGGAGAGCGGCGCACGTGCTCGGGCTGATAACGGGGAGCCGCGGGGGCTGCGGGGAGCCCGCACTGCCCGGCCGGGGGGGCCTGGGCCGGGACAGACCCTCCCAGCCCCTGCCTTTGAGGCTGGCGATGCTACGGGCGGCTCGGGGGAGTGGGCAGGCAGGTGAGAGGAGGCAGGAGAGGACAGGAGTGGGCAGGCAGGAGGGAGAAGGAAGGAGGGAGGAGGCAGAATCAGGCAGGAGGGGGCAGGTAGGAACGGGCAGTGTGCCGGGCAGGAGCAGGTAGGAGGGAGCAGGAGGGCAGCATGTCGGGGAGAGACAAGCTCCCTGAGCCCACAAGGCTGCGGTACAGTGATCTGCAGCACATCTCGAGTGCTGTCACCAGCCTGGCCATGTCATGCAGGGTCCCATCGATGTGGTGGCTTCTTCCCTGCCTTAGTTTCCCCACCAAGGTGGGAGGCCAGAGACCCCTCCCATCAGCCACAGCCTGACTGAACATACCAGCTGTGGGCTGGGACTGAGCCATGCTGAGTACCCACCGCTCAGCACCCTGCAGCACCCCAGGGGTCCCATGCTATTGCTCCTGGCCCATCCTGGTCCCCCTTAACCAGGGCCAGAGCGACCTTAACAGCGAAAGTGAGAGGCTGCCAGGCCTTATCAGAGAGTATTTACAGCCGCTGTGTTCCCAATTATACAGTCAGGTGACTTTGGCTGCTGGGGACCCAGACACTGGGGTCAAGGTCGCCAGTGGAGGGGTGGGGGTGGCAGAGGGGCAGCCACCTCCCGGGGACAGCAGCTGGACACAGCATGGCCAGGGAACCTGCCAGCACAGCACCCCAGTGAGGCACACCAGGTGGCACATGGGCACCCCATTGCAGATGTTGGGAGGTCCTAGCCCCTGCCTTCAGCTTGGCCACTGTAAGGCTCCCAGTCCAGCATCGGGGTGCTCCCAGTTCAGCCCAGTCCAGGGTACTCCAGCCCAGTGTGACACTATACCTCCACCCGAGCCAGCACAGGGTGCCCCCAGTCCAGCCCAGTATGCAGCAACCACCTCCCAGTCAGTACAGGGTGTCCCCACCACAGCATGCAGCACCCTGGTTCAGCCCAGCATGGCCATGTCTCAGCCCAGTATATGACACCCCATTCCCTCCCCAGGTGCACAGGACACCCACAGCCCCCAGACTGCATCTTGGGCCCCCCTTCCCAGCAGAGCCCCCACCCTTCCCAGTGCCCGCTGGGAATCGGCGGTGCCAGGCCCCGTTGGGTCCCTTGCTGCCCTGGAGCGGGCAAGTCACGTGCATGGGCACGGGTGCTGGCAGCACGTGCTCACATACCGGGAAACACGGCTGGGCAGGCAGGTCCTGGCCACACATGTGTGTGCAACCGTGTATGTGGCCCACACCAACCCAGGGTCCCACCTGGGCCCCGGGGCAGGTTCTGGCCCTGGCTATTCCCTGCTGGAGGCTGTGCCCTGCTTTTCCCCAAAGCCACAAGGGACTGGTAGCCCTGCCAAACCCCTCCCCTAGGTAGTGAGGGAGGTCACATGCCCGCCCTGCCTCAGTTTCCCCAGTGACACCCAGCATTATCCCACGGATGGCTGGGCAGAGCATGTGCCCACCATGATTCACAACACTGGCACCTGATTTGCTGGCACTGTCGGCATCACGGTGGCCTCTGTGGTGTCACTGTCTGTCCCTGGGCTCTGGCCAGTACCAGGCAAAGAGCCACCAGCCCCACGTTCCCTCTGCCGTGGTGTTGATGAGGGTGGGCTCACAGGGCCAGGGAACATCACCCAGTGCTGTGGGCATGGGCAGGAGCTGCTACCAGGAGGAGACCAATATCCTGCCACCCCGGCACACCTGGGTAGCCTGGCCTGGCCAGAGATGGCCATGAGCACCTTGATTACCCCTAGGGTTGCAAGTCCTAGACCCTCCTGTCTGTGAAGCAGTCCTGTGCAACAGCCCAGCCCTCACGTGGGATCCCACAGGATCTCCTCTGGCTCCTCACACACATGGGGGTTCTGGGGGGTGGCAGGGTCCGTGGGGGGCCCCAGCTGCTGGCAGGGTGTCTGTGCCAGCATGTCACCAACTGGGGACAGCAAACCTGGCCAGGTAAAATACCTACTCAAGAGCTTCCCCCTCCCAGCACGTGAGGAGGTGACATGAGCTGGTGGCGAGGACAGTGGCTCATGGACCCAAACTGAGACCTGCTGCCTTGCACTGCACACCATGACTCAGTTTCCCCCTTTTGACTGACAGCTTTGAGAGCAGATTTGACCGTCCTTGCTACAATGAAAATAGCCAGCTCTCACAGCAAGTTCATGGCACCCCCCAGGCAGGTCTAGGGTCAGGACCAGCATCCGCTCAGGGCATAGCATGAGCTGCTCCCACCAACATTTTTGCTGTACTCTCCGCAGCCGGCCTTGCTGCCCTGTGCCTGCTCTGGGATCGAGGGGCTGGCACCATAGTCCATGGCAAATGGGCTCTGCTGGACCTCCGCCCGCTCCAGCCCTTGGGGATGCACCAGGAACAGGCTGCCCCTTCCCTGTCCAGGCTGCCCACCCACTCCCCTCAGCTAGGTGCAGGATGTGGGGTTAGCTCTAGGTTTAACCCCCAAAACTCCACGCTGGGAATGCCCAGAGACAGGAGCATCTTCAGGGACCTTTGCGCCCTCCTGCTCGGGGGCAGCTAGGACCAGTCCTGGCTGGAAGAGAGGGGCACCCTCCAGGGTGGGGGGCACCCACTCGAGAAGCAGTTTGGAGAGAGGGAAATACTGCAAGGTCTGCAATGGAAAAGGTGTTTGGGAGCAGTGTCCTCAGCTGAAGAATGGGATGGGACATGGGGGGAGAAAGCTAAAACAAAACAAATCCTCTGGAGCTGGCTGTGGCAGGGCACTGCCAGGCTCTGCCCGGCAGGCAGACGAGCACCCACCTCTCTCACGGACGAAGTACGCCAGGTAGAGGTCGAGCTCCTTGACGGAGACGCTGATGTGGTGGGGCTGGACGCAGAGGATGGGGTTGGTGCACTGGCCCGACTTGACCAGGCGCTCGCCGTCGGTGCTCTCCAGCGGGATCCCTTTGAAGAGGATGACCATGACCAGGTCCAGCCGCCACACCTTGTCCGCCTGCCGCAGGCAGTCGATGCGGCGCATCTTGCCTTTCTGGTCGGGGTTGGAGAGGACGCAGCACGAGGGCTTCTTGCCCGTGATGGAGAGGACGAAGTCCTCACGGCACTCGGGCCGGATGTCCTTGCGCAGCTTGGCCAGGAGGCGCGAGGCCCATTTCTGCTTCACCTCCGGCTTCTCACTCAGCAGCTCATCCTTCACCGCCCTTTCCTCATCCTTTGTCATCCTCTTCTCATGCTTCTTGAAGTACTTGCGTTTGCGGGCCTGCAGGTTGAACCAGGTGTAGGCAAAGGCCCTGACATGGGGGAGCAGCGCCTCAATGAAGGGGTGGAACTCATCCTGTGGGAGCAGAGGGACAGGGGGTCACTCCTGGACAAGGCTCTCCAAACTCCCTCCCGGGATGGCTGTGGAGCCCTGGGGACCTGCCAGGCTCATTCCCACTGGGCTGTGTCCCAGTGCAGCCAGAAGAAAAAGCTATGGCAGAGACACGTGCCCACCAGGGATGGGGATCCTCTCACCATATAGGGAGGTTATCCACATTCCAGCAGACCTCCATAAATCCCACTGGCTGCAATTTTCCCAGGCCAACAACCTGCAGGGAGTGGCTGGGCAGTACTGGAGTCAGCGTTGCAGGGAGACAGGCACCTGCACAAGGTTGGCCACCTCAACAGCACCTCCCCTTTGCAGGATCTGCATGCCAGATTTCACTCACAGCAGGCGCAGAAATCCCACCTGAAATCCCAGCTGACACTGTGCCCACCAGAGCCACTGTGCTGGCATCGGATGCTGCCAGACCACAACACCCCAGTGCCGGATCCCCCATGCCTGCAGCATGCCGGCTGCTCCCACTCGAGCTGTGGGTGCCTCTCCACTCCCTCTGGACCAGTGGGAAACTCCCCCAGTTTGCCCCAGTTGCAGCCGACCCAGCGGCTGGCGCCTGGCCCGGCACACAAGGCATGCTCTGACTGCCTTTTTCCATTTGGTGAGTGCTGCTGGATGAGTCCAGCCCCAAAAAGAAAACAAGGAAAATGCATCCCCCTCCCTGGCCCCTCCTTCCCGCATCCTTTTTTTTTTTCCAATTTGGAAAATCAGTGCTTCCTTGCTGGGGGGCCCCACAACCCCACCATGGGATGGAAAGGTGTTTGGGAGCCTTCCTGGTGAGGAGCAGCACAGCCTAGGAAGCAGCAGGCAGAGGGTTGAACATCCCCGTGTTCAGCCAGGGCAGCACCAAGCTGGTCCCCAAGGGCAGGATTTGGCCCTTGGGGTCCCACATGACCATGGGGAAAAGGAGGAGGAAAGAGCTCAGCTGGATTCCTGCTGCAGGGTGTTAGGGCTGAGAGGGGGGTGGCTGGTGACAACACGACACAGGGTCGTGCCTGGGGAGGATCCCAAGGGCAAGGGCTGCTCTGAGGTGAGGAGGTGGCCATGGGCTGGAGCTAGGAAAGGACAGAGCTGTGGCTGTGGGATGGGGCAAGCGCTCCAGATCTGGCCCCACTCATCCCAGAGCAGTGATACCATTCCCTGGCTGAAGCAGCTGTGTCCCAGGGTGACCCTCCCTGGAGGGAATAATGTCCCCTGAAACAGGGTCCCGGCAAGAATCGGCCCCATACAGACCCTGCTAATTCCCACTTGCTCTCAAGTCCAGTACAGATCCCATTAACCCTAAATCTGCTCCCCCAGCACAAACCCTGACAGCAGCCAGCATGGGTCCCATGGCACAGCCCTGGGTGTCCCCTAAACCAGTGACCCCTACACAGACTCTACTGTGACCTGGCACAGACATCCCCGTACAGACCCCACTGTCCCTGAACCCATCACAGACACAAGTAACTGCCCACCCCAACTCCCAGCACAGCCCCACTAACCCCCCAAAAGTCCCTGCAAGCACAGATCCTCATGAGACAGACCCTGCCACCTCTGGGGGCCACCAGCCCCTCTCTGGACCCAGAGCTGTGGACCCACAGATGTCCCTCCCATGCCCAACAAGGGCACTATCCCCTCACTGGCCACCCCATTGTACCCATAGGGACCCAAATCTGCAGGCAAACCCATCCTGACCTTGGGGACCCGTCCCTGCCCAAGGAACTCATCGTGCCAGAGGAACCCCTCCTTGCCTGGAGGACCCGTCTCTGCCTGGGGAACCTGTCCCTGCCGGCTGCTCCCGGGGCGGCCACAGGCTCTGGTTGCTGCTTCCCTCCCCAGCAGCAGCCGCTAATTCAGTGCAGCTGGGCAAGGGCTGGGCATGTGTCTTAAATCAGGGAAGAAGGTCAAAGAAAAGTAAGACAGGAGCCGAAAAAAGCAGCAGTGAGTTCCAAAAACAATACTTGGCCGGGGCGGTGGGCGGCTGATCTTCCTTGGTGGCCGGTTATTCAGACGAGCCCGACAAATTGCTGCCATCCCCTGGCCCCGCCACCCTCCCCAGGCAGCCGGCGGCAGGGCTGGCCGCAGGGCCAGGGGGACACCGCGCCATTGTTCCCATCCCTGCTCCCCCGCTTGGGAAGTGCCACCCCAGGCACCACTGCAGGGAAGCGCGGCTGGAACCAGGTTATCCGGGTTGAGTGAGGCAGCACCCTTGGGTGGGGGGCGGGGGATGCTCGGTGCTCTGCCGCGGCATGGCGACAGCAAACCTGAGTTTCACCGTGCCCTCCCCCGCCACGGTGCCGAGATTTTTGCAGTTCTCACTCGGACCCACAACTGAGACCCTCCAAAAACACGCTGCGTGCAGAAGGCCCTGCAGCCGTCGGTACCCCAAAGCTATGGCAGCTCCCCCACTTCCCCGGGATTACGGCAGGCCGGGACCTGCACCCAAAGCCAATCAGCCCCTCGCCAACTTTCCCTCCCGCCCGGCTTAACCCGCGCCGCGATGCCGCGGTTAAGCCGCTTTAGCAGGGCAGGCCAGGGCGGCTGGGGGGCACCAGGACAAGCGCACGGGAAGGGCTGCTGCTGGGGGCTTAGGGGGCACGCTAAAGGACGTGGGGACCGTCCCCAACCGTACAGCCACTGAGCCCCTCACCCGGGCACACCATTCCGGCTGGCACCAGCCGGCTTCACACTGGATCCACTCGGGAAGGCAAAGGCAGGAATGCACTGCCTGTCCGTCCCAGTCCCAGATTCCCCCAGATGAGGGTCCCCCCCCACCCAGCAGCCCGAGTGTCGGCAAAGGACTGGTTAAGTGTTTCTCCTGCTGTTTTTCCTTTGCGGGGCTGGGAAGCAGAGACGTGCTGCAATACCCCAGACGAGGCTGCTCCCGGGGCATTTCCGGATGGGAATCTGGCAGCAGAGCCTGTGCTTGGGCCTCATCCAACCCAGGCTTGTAAAGCCCTGCAACCCAGGCAAGAGCACGCCTGCGTCGGGTGCTGCCGGCCCCGCTCCAGGCCCCCCTGCACCCCCTTTCCAGGGGCAGCTGGAGCGCTGGCTTTCCATGCCAGGTGCTGTGAGGGGAAACTGAGGCACGGGTCAAGCTCGGCTCTGTCTTGCGGTGGAGTGGGGAGAGGAAGGAGGGATGTTCCGTGCCAAGCAGGGCATGCCATGGAGGATTAAGTTCTCTGCAACACAGGGTTTGGCAGCGCCAGGGATTGGGAAGGGGCACAGCTGAGGCTCTGCCTCTTCCTGTGCTTCTGCCACCGGCTCGGCAGCGCTGGGGCTCTGCACTCCGGGGACCCTCCACCCTGGGGGCAGGGGGATGCTCCGTGCCACGCAGGGACAGCACCTGGCATGGGCACTGCGGCATGGGCTGGCCACCCTCCGAGCATCCTCCGCTCCAGCGCCTTGTCCAAACACGTCGGGCTCAGTGAANAAAAAAAAAAAAAAAAAACGTTTCCTCAGGAAATTCCCGAGCAGTTTTCATGGGGGAGGCGCTGGGGTGAGGGGCGGAGGAGGAGGAGCGGGACGGGAGGGGTCAGACACCTCGGCAGTTGGTTTTGCTCCTCACCAGCACGGCCTGGGCTGCGGGGAGGAGCGGGATGCCATCCCCACCGCGGGCAGGGCGCGACGCAGGACAACCGCGCTGCATCGCAGCCCTGCAGGGACCACACAGGCTTTACTCTATGAAAAGATGCTCAGCCGTCCCTCCAGCAGCCGCACACCTTCGAAGCGCTGCCGGCTCCCACAGCCGCCGCTCCTGCCAGGTCTTGCAGCCCTGCGAGCCCGGACAGGGGCTGGCAAGTCAGGCGCCAGGCTCCGTGCCCCCACGGGAAGCCTTGGCGTGGTGGCAGCAGGAGGATGCTACTACAGAGGTTCCGGTAATCCTGAAAATCCCA
Organism: Toxostoma redivivum; assembly: GCA_013397375.1. Classification (NCBI taxonomy): domain Eukaryota; kingdom Metazoa; phylum Chordata; class Aves; order Passeriformes; family Mimidae; genus Toxostoma; species Toxostoma redivivum. The sequence continues at coordinate 295,131 of VXBI01000154.1, read as the reverse complement.
ATACCTTAAAAGGGCACAGCGAGGACTTGCTTTATCCTCACCAGAGCCCGCAGATGCCCTTAGCACGGACCACAGAGCCTCCGGTAGCCGCTTATAACTGTTAGCGAAGCGGCTCTGGGTAATGAGTTAACCTGGTAATGAGACCTGTTGCCGAGACAGATGCAAATGATTGGGAAGTGCTCATTAGAGGGGATGGAAGGAGGCACTTAGGCCCTGAAAGGCACCCAGCCCTTCCCGGGGCCGCCCTGCACCCTATTAGAGCCCATTTTACAATAATTGCTCCAGAGGAGGAAATCTATTTGGATTCATCATAAAGTATTTATTAACAAGAGCTTATTCATAATTTTTGCTGCTCGCCGGTGTGGCGCGGCCGGGCGTCCCCGCCTGCTCCGCATCGGATCGCGGTTTCCCCGGGCCGGGAGAGCGGCAGCGCTGCGCTGGGGCGGGGGCAGCGAGGGGGCACGGGGGCAGCTGAGGCTCCCAGGGCAGGTACGAGCTGTGCAGGCCTTTCCTGTGCACACCCCGCTCCACGACATAGCTGCCCGTAAGGCAGAACACTCTGTTACAGCCACATTCTCCCCCAGCTCCTAGCTGACCCAGCCCCTCACTTGCAAAACCCCTCCTGCAGCCCACGCTGGGGCACAGAGCCTCGGTGCCCAGGACATCTGGCTGGCACCACTGGCACAGGTGGAGGTGAAGGCAGGACACCGCACAACCTCCTCGCAGCTTCTCTCTCCAGATCCTGGCTGTGGTTTCTCTTTTCCCCCCAGAGCCAAGAGCATCCCCCGGCCAACATCCACACATAGCTGGGGGCTGTGGGTGGGCTGGACTGTTCCCGCTACGGGTTCTGGTGGAAGGGTGAGCAGAGGTGGGGTAGAGAGGGGCTCCCACCCCTCATTTACTGCTGCGATGCTCAGTACCGCTCAGGATCAGCGCAGGAGGGGGCGGGTGGGCTCGTAAAGCCCCTGGTGCTCACCACAGACCACAGTGACCGCACATCTCTCATTGAGCCGCCCTGGGGTCCCCACACCTGGCGCTGCCCAAAAACGCCCCGCCTGGTCCTGTGAGCCACCCCGGAGCAGGCAGGTCCTCGCCGCCCCCGGGGGCCGGGCCCGTGCCCACCTGCCCGCGCCTACGTGCCGGGGCGGGAGCGGTGCCCGCGCTCGCCCTCGCAGGTGCTGCGGGGGCGCGGGGAGCGCGCCGAGGCCGCGGGTCACAGGAGGCCGCGGCGGCAGAGAACCTGCCAGTTGCTTTGGAAAACAGCAGGAAGAAAAGCAGCTCTCTTGGCAGCCCCGGGCTCCAGTGCCAGCGCTGCCTGGGCCCCCGCCAGCCAGTATAGCCCGCCCCGCAGACGGCAGCTGGGGGTGGCCCAGGTGGGATGGAGCCGGAGGGGGCTTCTCCGGCGGTGTGGTACGTGCCCCGACACCGTGCCCAGCATCGCCTCTGGTCTGCCTGTGTGCACTCCCACCCCAGCAACCACTGGCACTGCCGGTCCCCGCGTTTCCTAAATGCACCCCAACTTAGGGAGCAGCGTGCCCAGCATGCAGGGAGAGGTACAGATCCCCACAGGGATGTATCCAGTAGCAACACGGCTAGCCCTTGGTGGTGGAGGAACTAAGAGGGTTCTGCTGAGGGAGACTTGATGTTGTGAGAACCCAAAACCACTCGCTGCCTTCCCGGAGACTCACTTGGACTTCCCGGGTGCCTCAGTTTCCCCAGGTGCCGTCTCTGCTCGTCCCCTTTGGGGTTTGGGAGCCGACGGCTCAGCCACTTTCCCAAGGTGACCCCACCTGCCCTCAGGGTGAGGCGCTGCCTTTCCAAAAATAAGGAAACTGAGGCACGTCACCTGCCAGGCCAGCCCACAGAAGAGGCAGGATGCGACGGCGACTGCTGAGGTCTGGGAGAGGTCTGGAAGCAGCACAGGAGGGACGCAGCCTATGGCCAATGAGATGTCCCCTCGTCCTGGGAAGCATACCGTGGCCAGCAGCACCACAGCCACGTGGCTTCCCAGCCGAAACCCCCCGAGGCTCCAAGGAAGGGAAATATTTTATGGAACTGGAAAAAAAAAAGCTTTGCCAACGGGTCCTGGCGCTGCTAGCTCCTCCGCCCTGCCCTGCGTCAGCGTGGGGCCCTGGGGGTGGCCCGTCCCCACCATCCCTGCTCCTGGCACATGGCGGGGGCTGCGGTGTCTGAGACCCAGCACTTTGCCCATCTCACATCCCAGGGTCTCAGTATGGGTGCTGCCAGGATGCGACCCAGGGACGGAGTTTGCTGCCAGGAGCACAGAGGGAAACTGAGGCAGGAGATGTGTTGGGGCTGGCAGCACCGTGTTTGCTCTGGGGAGGGGTCACCACCAGAAAGGGTCCCTCCAGCCCCCCCGGGCTGGGCCCAGGGCTCTCAGCCCAGCTTTAGCCCCTGACGCAGGAGGTTTTATTTCCCTCTCAACATATTTTTAGCCCTGCCTGCTTTGTCCTGGCCTTTCTGAGGGGGATTAATTCCCCCCCATCATGCACGATTAAAAGCATAGGGGTGCAGAGAGGTGTCCCCAGCTCCCTCCTGCTGGGAGGGATTGGCACTTGGGGGTACCTCTGCACCCCATGATGGGCAGTGTTGTGATGGGTTTGTGGGGCTCAGTCTGCTGCAAATCCAATCCCTGGAGCAAGTCAGTGGTTAAAAATAGCCCCGGCCTTTTGCCGCAGAATCAGCGACCTTGCAGCAGGATCAGCCACCCCGGGGCCCTGGAGGTGAAGAGTTCATGGCCCCCTCCACAGTCCCAGTGCCTTTGCTGTGCCATGAATGTGCCAAAGGCTCAGCCCTCCTCGAGTATCTTATCGGCTCCCTGGGTGCTCGGGACAACCTGCCAGGACCTTCCACAGAGAGATGGAGAAACTGAGGCACGGGGTGGTGCCTGGAGATTAAAGGGGTTGGGCGTGTCCCCAAAGGGTCAGCTCTGAGCCTGGCCAGGCCCTGCACCCGGAGCACTGAAGAATGGGACTGGTTCAACGGGGTGGAAGGGGGATGTTCATCCGCTTTCGGCAGCTCAGCAGAGCCTTCCTGGGGAGATTCAAAGGCTGAGCCCGGCTGGGTCCTATTTCGGGAGGGTTTTGGATGCCTCCCAAGCGACAGAAGTGGGTGGAGGCTGACCTGCACAAAGGGACTCTGTTCGGGACGCTGGGCTCCGGTGGTGCCCAGCGCGGAGGCTGGTGGCAGTGGCCGGTCCCCTTGTCCTCCACGTGATGGGTCAGCAGCCCAGGTTGGGGCAGGGGGTGAGTGCCCTCCTCCCGTGCCGGGTGCTGTTCCCCACCTGGATGTAAACAGAGACCCGGGGCGGGACTGCCCTTGCCTCCCGGGTGCTGCTGTAACCGCTAAGTGACACTGCCATACCGCGGAGACAGCCGTGACAATCTGCCTTGTGGTGCTCCAACAGCCACCCACCCCGGGCTACTTGCCCAGGCTGGCCCTGAGCCATCCTCTAGGGGAGTTCAAGGTCCCCCAGTGGGGTCAGGCGCTTTGGGAGCCAATACCCCAGTCACAGCTCCACGACGGAACAGGAAAAAACCCTCGACAGGCCGGATCCCACCAGCTCGATGACACCGCAGGGCACACTGGGGCCCAGCACCACTGGCCCTGGGACTGAGAGCCCTCCTGCATCACCTCATCCTCCCCCCACTGGCCATCTCAGGGCCTGAGGGGCTCCAGAAAGCTCACGGGGCCGAGATGCCATGACCAACCCATGCACATTGCATGCACAGCAGAGCTATGAGCATCCACAAGCACTGGCAACAGAGACCCTGGGATGGGGTCTGAGGTCCTCACCAAGGTGGTGCTGGGCAAGCTCCTGTCCCTGTCCCCACATGAGACAGCAGTCACAGCTTGGCCCTGGCTGCTGCTGGTGACTCCTCTCTCCAACCAATTCCCCACCGCAAGGCGAGGAAGCTGGTGAGCGCGTCCCGGTTCCCTCCGGCGGTACCTCAGGATGCGATGCAGTCATCGTTAATGCATCTGGACTCATTTATGGGGATGAGAAAATGTTTCCAGGTTTCCCACAAAGTCCCATTAAGATCCCAGTCCCACTCTATTTTTAGTGCCCTCATCAACAACGCCTTTTCCAGCCACCCCGGCGCTCCAGAGCCCCATGGGGCTGGCGGAGGCACCCTGGGCACATGCCTGCTTGGCTTTGCTGGGAGCTGAGCTGCACCCAGGCTGGACAGCTGGAGGGGGCAAACCCTGGCCCTGCACTCCCTGACCCAGCAGCTTTGCACCCATGGGTGGGTGGGGTTGGGGGTGCCCCAACTGGCATTTGCTTGGGAGCAGAGGAAGAAAGAAACATGGTAGGAAGCAATAGAAAAAGCCACCCCAGGTCCCTGCGTCAGTGGAGGCTGCAGGACCCCATTCAACATGGAGGATGGAGAGCAGCTGGGTCTGAGCATCCCTGCAGGTGTAGGGTCACGCCCTGCAGCACCAGATTGTCACCTGGCTGTGGCCAGTGGCTGGCCCAGCCAACCCGTCCATCAGCAACCCACAGCGCCCTGGCAGCGTCTCCTCCCAGGCAGCGGGTGCCCACAGGGCTCTCGGTGCAGCTGGCAAGGGCACGAGGATCCTGCCCTCGGCGCTGCGCCCTCCCGGGCTATCTATAGCCATGACCTCAGCGAGAGCCGGGGCAGGACCCGGCCGCGCACCGTCCCTTCTTGGCAGGGCCACCGCCTCAGCCCCCACCCGGCACAGAACTGCCGCCAAGCCGAGGCTTTTATCCCGTACGTTCGCTAATCCGACGGGATTCGATGTCAGGGGCTGCCCACGGGAGGCTCACAAAGGCCGTTTCCAGGGGTGCTCAGCCAAGCGATGGAGAACGCCAGCCGGGAAGAGCAGACGGGTGTCACCGCGTTAGGTGACAGGGTCTGACCCCGGGGGCTGGACGGGAGGGAACGTGTGTGACGCGGCTGAGAAGAGGTCGCGCAGGGGACTTCTTGCGTAGGCAGAGGTGACATGAGGACACCCCGCAGCTGCGCCCCGCAGGCGTCGGGGTCACAGCCTCCCGCAGAGCCGGGGGTCGTGGGGATGACCTGCTCGCTCTGCGCCGACTGCCCCGGGGGAAGCGGGGAAGGGGTGGCCCAGAGGAGGGGAAATTCCCCGGCTTTTTTCTCCAACAAACTCCTTGGCTTGTGCAATTAGAGAAATTTGTTTAACAAACTCCCGGGGGAGCGGAGTGGGAAGGTGGGGTGGCGCGCGGCCAGGGCGCTGCTCACACAGGCCCGCTCCCTCCCCGCCTGCGCCTTTGATCAGCAGCGCACCGCGCCGGGGGACGGGAGCCGTTCCCTGTGGCCGGGGCCACGATGTGCCACGGAAGTGCCCCGGACCCTGCGGACACGCTGCCCGTGGTAACCCCTTGCGACGTGTCCCCTCAATTGCTGCTTCGCAGCCCCTTGCGCTCATCACCCCCATTCCCACCTCCCTCGTGCTTGCCGGGGTGGCACGACCCTGGCACTCTGCCACGCTCAGCCTCCAACCTCGCGGGCCACAGGTGCGCACACGTGTGTGCCCCACTGTGCCCGTGCGCAGCGGAGGCTCCGGGCGCGCACTCGCCCGCTCGCTCCCGCTCTCTTTCTCATGCGATGCCATTTCCATCAAAAACTCTTTACTCGGCACTTTCCCCCTCATTGGTATTCACGCCGCGCGCTCGCTGTCCTGGCGCACAGGTTACTAAAGGAGATTTTGCGGCGCAGCGTGGCAGGGGTCACATTTCAGCCTGCGCCGTCTCGCTTTCCCAAATCGCTGGGCAGCAGCCAGGGACGGCGGGAGGGGGTGCAGGATCCGGCACATCACAGCTCCCGCCAGGCAACCGTGGGACCAAGCGGCCTCGTCGCCTGTGGCAGCGGGGCGAGGCGGGCTGGCGGCGGCGCCTCTGCAGCACACAGTGATGGGTGGCTCCCTGGGGACAGCCAGCAGGTCACCTGCGCTCGCCGTCCTCCCGGCAGCCCCACGTGCCTGTGTAATGTGGGAGCACCCGGAAAAGGGGGTCTGAGCAGAGAGGGGGGCACACGCCTGGCGTTGCCACAACCTGCCAGCACCCAGATGAGCCCTGGTGGGACTGTACCCCCCAGGAAGACATCCTGGGGTGTGGAGGGAGCAGTGGTGCCTCTCTTTTTCAGGGCTGGTTTGGGGAAAGGGGAAATGTCTGGGTGGAAAAATCAACAATTCTCTCTCATGGGCTTTTTTTTTTTTTTTTTCCTTTGAAAGCAAAAATATTTCTTGGTTTTTTGTGATCAGAAACATGTTGGGGGTTTTTTTGGCCAACAGCTGGTCAAATACCATTTTCCCGTGAAGGGAATGCAGGGGCCCTTTGCAAGGAGAGTGAAAGCCTTCTTTAAAAACAAAATGAAAACCCCAGTTTAAAAAAAAAATCCACCTGGCTATGGACTTGAATAAGCTCCCAGGGAAGAGGGGTCAGCAGGAGGGCTGGATCCCAGTGTTTCCGTGCCAGGCAGTGCTGCTGGAGTGGTGGTGGTGGTAGGGAGGGCAATGTCCACGGCAGGTAGCCGAAGCCCAGAGATGGGGATTTCACCCAAAATGCTGCTCAGTGCTGGCTGCTGGCCGGGGAAGGAGGATTAATGTGCTTTTAGAGCAGTGTGAGTTAACCGAGAAATCAATCCTTGGCAGTGGCTGGTCCCAGGTCCCCCAGCACGTGAGCGCTGCTGCACCTGGGCCATGGGATCCTTTCCCAGCTCCTCTCCAGGACTTGGGAAGCTCCGGGTCTTGGCGGCTGGCACAGGGTGTTGGGTCCTGGCCAAGCTGGCACAGAGCGCCTGGCCGCGGGGGATGCCTGCCCAGGGCCGACATGACGGATGGCGAGCTCAGCCGCCCGCCCAGGTCCAAGCCAGGCCCCGGGATGCCTGGGGGTATCCTGTGCATCCCCTCCCTGCAGCGGGCACGTCCCAGGGGTCTGCAGACCCCCCTTGAGGGTGAGATCTCAGGGTGTCTGGCTGCCAGGGCAGGGAGGGAGGTTGAGCTCAGGCTTTTGCCTGCACCAATTTGGTGCATCTAAAAGCATCTTGTTACCGAAAATCCATGAGGATTTGGCACTGGGCACACCATGAAGCTTTGCCCCACTCAGACTCAGCCCCACCAGCAGCCCTCAGCCATGCCACGTGGACGTCACCAGTGATGCCACATGATTCTGGCAGGGCCTGGCACCCACTGATGCCCTGGCTGCTCCTATTGCCTTTGCCACCCTGCCTCGACCTGCCCGGCACACCCCAAGGTGCTGTGGGAGAAATCCTCTCCCCATGGGTCCCTAAGGAGCACATCCCTGCCACCCCAGGGCCCTGCCTGCACTCACCAGCTTGGGTGCAAAGACTGATGGGCAGAGCAGACCCCCCAGCCCCCTCCCACGGGCAGCCAGCCCCCTCGGAGATGCTCTGTGCTGGCACTGCCATCCCTGCGCTGAGGAGACACAGCACAGCCGGGGGTGGCAGGCAGCATGCCAGCTTCACAGGGAGGGATTTTACCTCCCTGACAACTGTCCTTCCCCTCCAGTGAGGGACTCTGGGGATGCTCCCCATCACCGTCACCATCCCCATCCTGCCACCAAGGGCTTGGCTTGTGGCTAGAACAGGTGCAGGCACAACGGGAGTGATGGTGGGAAAATGGGCACCCCTTGGGCTGCAGGGATGTGTCCAGGGGCCAGGCACAGGGATGGCTGGCACAGGCACCATTGGACAAGGAAGGAGGGTGAGCAGATAGGGGAAGCTGTTCTTGTCCCTAGGGCCATTCCCAGAGACCTGCCTCTACCACCTCCAAAGGTAGAGACACTGACCCTCCATTTCCCGGTGAGTACCAAATCCCTATTCATGTCCTCCTGCACAGCTGTGCACAGCCCTGGGTCGGGATGGATCCCTCGGTGCCACCGTGGCACTTCTCCCCTGGGTCCTTGAGCTCCCCATTCCAGGAGCTCAGGACTCCTTGGGGAACCGCCTTTCTCGCTCTTTGCTGTGCCTTGATAAGGGCTGGCTGGGCCAGCCCTTGCCATGGTTCCTCTGCCCAGCGAGCCTTGCCACGCCAGCACTGCCCTGGCCACACCGTCCACGCCACAGCCACCCCTGTAAGCGGGGAAAACCACCAGGTCAAAAACCACCAGGTCAAAACAGGATCAGGCTACGGCTCCCAGCATCCATCTCCAGCCCTACCAGGCTCAGGGGAATAGGACAGCTCCAAAGGGAGCTATTCCCAATTGCTCCAAGAGCTCCGGGCAGTGCTCTGGGCTCTGGCAGCTGGGCTTTGTTCAGCAGTCTGCAAAGGCGTGCGCACACCCGCAGCGCTGGGCACGCGGTGGGATCACTCCCTGCCCCAGTACGGAGGGAACTGCGGGCATGAGGGACCTGAACCACGGTCAGGGAAGGAACCGTGAGCAGGGCAAAGCTGCCCAGGGAGGGGAGAAATCGGCAGGTACTTCAAAAAAGGGCGGCTGATTTACTGCACGAAGCCCCAGACAAGTTCAAGGTGATGAGGGGGAGAGCAGCACAGCGTGAGCGCCGGCCAGCAGCCCCTCATGCAGCTGGCTTGATCCCATCTGCCTCCCCGCATGCCCATTCCGGCCCTCCGATCCAGCATCAAGAACCACACTGAAAACAGGATCTGTTTTTCCCGGGTGAGGATTTAAGATGGGATCAGGCAGGAGCAGCGGGCGTGAGCAGCGGGGCAGGGCTCGCCAGGGCAGGCGGGCACGGCGCGGCAGGCGCCGCGGGGAAAGCGAGGATCTCCCGAAGGTTGCATTTAAAGAACAGCCTCATTGTTTTTCCCAAACAATACTCAGCAGATGGGAGAATGAAAGTGTGTTGCAACCTTCCCTCTCTTCCCCCGCCATGCCCGGCTTGCTGCTCCCATCCTTTGGCAGTCGATCTGAGCTCCCGGCTGGAAACCAGTTCTCCGGAGCTACTGGTGGAGGGGGTGAGCACCGGTGCTGAAAAACCCCGGCGCTTTTGGGAAGGGGGCTTGCCAAAGGATGCCCCATGAGATGTGCCTAGCAGGCAGCTCCCTGCTCCAGCCACGTGCTTGCAGCAGCGGTGGCAGCCCAGTGATGTGTGGAGCCCGGCCGTGGCCGGGGAGAGGTGGGATCCCCTCGATGCCTGGAGATGTGGCTGTGACCGTGCCACGTGGCCGCAATGCTTCTGGCAGCCCAGCTCCACCCCTCAGGCCCCGAGTAGTGCCCGTTTGCTGGTACCGAGGTCTGTGCCAGGCCAGCTTAGCCAGGTGCTCCCCAATGCCCCTTGAATCCTGAGCCCCTGTGTCACACACGGGGGTCCATGGCTTGCCACTGGCTCTTGGTCAGGCAGTGTGGGTGCATCGCCTCTGCCATCCCATAATCAGCTCTGCACTCCTAGCATGGAGCCTGGGAGAGAGAAGAGGGTCTCTGACCAGACCCTGGCAGGATGCCCGGCTTCCAACATTGCGGCTGCCTTGGAGGATGGCGCCCATCTCACTTCATTCCCATCCTGCTGGTACCAGGGTGGGGGACTGGGGGAGTGCTGGGGGCACTGCCAGGTACCAGACACGAGCCAGATATGTAGGAGCATCACCAGTCATAAAATTTGCCGTATTCTCCCACCAGAAGTATCCCAAATCTCCCTCCGTTGTGGATCCAGGAGCCAAGGATAACCATTACAGCTTTGGAAATCCCTTCAGCTTCTCGGCAGCAGCTCCCAGGGGACACACGTGCAGGTCTCTGGCAGGTGCTCAGCTCCAGGGTTATTTTGGAGCCCGGGCAGCCGGACACCCCCCCACCCCCCACCCTGCTTCCCCGTGGGCAGGGTGAGGCCTCGTGTGTGGCGGTGGTTCCGGTGCTGCTTCCCTGCTAATCTAGGCAGCTCCCTCTTGACTTCCCGGCCTGTCCCCGAGGGGGGACAGAGGTGAGCTGCGGGAGCGGGAGGAAGTCCCCAAGCAGGGACACAGAGCTGGGGAGGGCACAGAGCCACTCTTGCCTGACGGGAGACACGGCCGAGGCCGTGGCCAGGAGCGTGTCACAGGCGATGCCTTTGCCAGGGCTATTTTGGTGCCGCTGGGCTCTCCAGCTTGGGCCTGTTCCGGCTGGGAAAGGCGCCTGCCCGAGGGGTCCCGCGGTCCCAGCCGCCGTGCCGGGCTCCAGGGCTGGCAGCGGTGGTGGTGGGGAGATGCGCAAAGGCCAGGGCAGGGCGGCTCCCGCGCACGTTCCAATGTATCCACATCACCATCCGCAGCTCCCGAGCCCGGGCGAGCCTGCCCGCCGCGCGGGTGGGATGGGAACGGGAACGGGAATGGGAACGGCCGTGGGGACGATGGCTGGTCCCATCCGAGCCGGGCTGCACCGGAGCTGAGCCTATGCCAGGGTGAGGGGGAGGACACCAGAGCCTTCCCTGTGCCCAGGCAGTGGGGCAGAGGATCCGCGGAGGAAAAACCAGCTTCCCTCCGAGGAGCCAGGAGGAGTGCTGGGAACAGCACGGGTTTGTGAGGAGAAGGGCTCTGCCAGCCCCGGCCCGGCCAGCGACCGCACGGCTTCCCACATCACACCAGCACTGTGAGCTGGCAACAACAGGCGCTGCCAACCCAGCACCAGCTGGAGACTGAGAGGGCTGGGAGGTGGTGGGACCCCTGGCAGGGATGGAGCCTGAGTGGGAAAGGCGGGATGGCAAGGAAAGGGAAAGGGAAAAAACGAAAGAAAAAAGGAAAAAAAAAAAAAAGAAAAGAGAAAAAAAGCAAGCAAGAAAGAAAAAGAGCAAGGGAAAAATTAAAAAGAAAAATAAGAAGGGAAAAAAGAAAAAATACAAATAAAAAATAGAGAAAAAGAAAAAGAGTTAAAAAAAAAGAAAGAAAAAGAAAGAGAAGTAAATAAGCCAGATTGAGGTGTGACCCTTGCCAAGTCAACCACACGACAGAGAGCACCACCTCAGGGTCATCTGAGCAGCCCTGGTGCTGCCCACCCTGCCCGTGTCCTCACCAGCCTCCCGCTGCGGCCGGGGAGAGCCGGGGCCGGGCCCCGCGCCGCCCCCGCACCTCACAGAGCCACGCGGGGACCCCCACGGACCCCCGTGGGCAGAGGAGCCCAAGCACCGAGGCAGAGCCAGACCCAGCCCACAGCCACGTCCCGAGGGAGGGGGGTCTGGCAAGAGGGAGGCCGGCACGGGCAGGGGGGTCCTGCAGCAGCACCCCCTCCCCAGCAGAGCCCCGCGGGGTGCAGCACGAGGCCAGGCCCGGAGCGGGCAGCGGCTGCCAGCAGGGAACAGGTTACGAGGCGGGGAAAGCAGCCTGCTCAATAATTAAATAAATATCAGCAATCAATAAGCACAATGCAAAGGCAGAGCCGCAGCGATCGTGCTGTGGGCAAGGGGGGGGTTCCTGAATCTTCCCCCTGTGGCCATGCCGGCTGTTGGGGGAGATTTCGGGGACACCCTGCTTGCCTGCAGCGTGGGCCCAGGCACAGCCACCCTGCCGCGTGCCACCGGACCACGGCGGCGTGGCCTGGGGTGACACCGTGTCCCCACGCACAGCTTGGGGCTGCCCCTCGTCACCCCGACGGGGACTGGCATCACCCCTCGCCTCAGGTACTGAGGGGATGCCCCCCACATCCTGCCGTGCACCACCCCCCCGCCGTCTCGCCCGCCAGCGCAGCGTGGCACGGCCGGGTGCACATTGTCCCAAAGTTGGAGGATTTCAAACAAAATGCCTGTGCCCCCACACCCCTTGCACCCCACCATGTGCAGCTGGGCTGGGTGGGGGGGGAAGGAAAAAGTTTCACACTACGCAAGAGGCGGCACGGCCGAGCCCGAGCCTGCAGCACCGAGACCCCCGCCAGGCTCCGCGAACCCACCCAGGACTCCCCGCACCCCAC
>VXBI01000154.1:257538-272747 GCA_013397375.1 Toxostoma redivivum | reverse complement strand
TTTCTTTATTTACTGCTTTCTTCTGGTTTCTTGGGTCTCTCCCTTTGGTGGCCCCGGCTGCATCGCCTCCGAGGGGCTGTGTTTACCCAAGTGGCACCATGTTTGTCACCGGGGCTGGCTTGCTCCTGTGTCTAAATATGTGGTGGAGGCACGTGACAGTGGGAGCAAACATCCTCTGCTGGCTGCCAGCGTCGGACTGTTCCTTCTCCTGTAGGATTGGGGCTGAAGCCTCCCAGCTGCTGCACCCAAATGCTGCCTTGGGGCTCAGCCCAGCCATTCAGCTGCTTTGGGGTGAAAAAGGGGATCTGTGCTCTCCACTCCAGGCTGCCTCCCACGCCCAAGGATCTCTCCTGCTGTGCCATTCCTGTGGAGCTGCAGGAGAAGCACCACATCCCTCTGTGTTCCAAGTGGGGAAACTGAGGCACAGCTCCTTACTTGCAGGGACAAATCAGACCCATGTGGCATGATTTTCCTGCTGGATCGTGAATCTTTTAAAATCAACATTTTGGGGCCTTTTGGGGTGAAGGCTGTTGCTGTGGCAGAGATAAGGGGTCTTGCAGGCCGTTTCTGGCTCCAATGGCACTTTGGGCATGGGTGAGCTCTGTGCAAAGAGCATCCCTGGCTGAGTAGGGTGAGTGGTGGGGAAGGTGCCCAGCCCAGGTGTGCAGGAGGGCACCTGGCAGCATGGAGGCAGCAGGACCCGCAGGCTCTCACCGAAATGCCCGCGCTGGCACTCCCCACCTGCCCGGCCATCCTGGCTGTGCTCCCAGAGCAGGGAGGAGGGGGAAGGCAGCGTCACGGGCCAGGAAGCCGAGCCAAATCTCAGCCCAGTGATAATGTTGAACATTGATTTCTGTATTCCCCTTCCTCCGGCCTGGCAGGACTGGGGGTGTGTGGAGCCAACAGCTCCTGCAGCCGGAGCCTCCATCCTGGGGCATCCTGCATCCGTGTGCTCTGCATCCCAGCCAGCTTTGAGGCCCAGACCTGCCAGGGGGTACTTCAAGGCAGAAAAAGCCTCCAAGTAAAGGGTATTTTGGAGGAATGGAGGCACCATTTCTGAGTCCAGGGTGGTTTTGGCTGCAGGCAAGCCCTCCTGGGTGCTCTGCTGTGTCCAGCATGTGCCAAACTGAGTCCTGAATCCCAGCTCTGCCCTGCCCTCTGGATACCCCTGATATCCCAAACAGCCCCAACACCCTCTGGACACCCCCGTGCTGCACCTGTGTGTGACACTGAGATGGGAGCAGGGCTGTGGGGAGTGCAATGCAATCCCTGGGCTCCAAAGTGTCTCAGAAATGTAGGTTTCAGGTCACATTCCCAAATCCCTGGGGACAACCCTGCAGCCCCAGCCTTCTGCCTAGAACGTGGGTGTCTCCAGCCTGGTGCATCCCAGACCTGCCAAGGGGCTGATGCAGGTGTCACCCTGCTCCTGCCCCAGCCTTCCACCAGCCATGGAGGGGCCACGGCAGCACTGGCACCCCGCAGCAGCCCTGCAGCACCATAAACCCAGCTCCAACCTTGGAACTGGGAAGTCTGTCTCGAAACCAGTCCGACTAGAATAACTGGGAAGGCAACTGTGGTTTCTTTTCAGGAAAAAAGAGATCTCAAAAAAGAACTGAAACTGTTTTCATTTGGACAAAAATATTCCTAGACATTTTTCCACGTTTTGCCAGCAAGAAAGAGCATTTGCTTTTCATTTTTCAATGGAAACCCAGAGAAATGTAATTGAAAATGACGTTTTCCCTGAGAAAGAAGAAAAAGGCAATTACAGTTAAAAATCCATTTTGGTAAAAACAAAGCAACTTGGTGAAAGAAAACCCTCCCCAAACCAGGCCTGGCCTGTGCTGACACAGTTCCCCCTGAGCTCTCATCCTGCTGGGTGCTGCATGCCTGATGGCCGCTGGTCATTCTGCCTCCCTCGTGTCCGGAATGGCCGGGAGCTGGGAATGGCCAGGAGCTGGGACTGGCCTGACAGCAGGAGTGGGACACAGCAGGACACTCTCACCACGTCCCACCACGTCCCCGCAGCCCGTCTGCATTTTGGAGTGGGGTGTGAAGCAAACATGAGACGACCTCAAACACTCAGTCCCATGGTGCTTTTTGGAATAGTGATAATTAAATTCAGACTTTTTTCCTTTCAAAATGCCCTGGAAAAATCCAATCACTTTGCAAATCAAAATAAGCATTTCCAATTAATCCTCTAACTTGAACCACATGGCTTTTAGGGAACGTGGTTGCACTCTGCTGAGATGCTATTTTTAAACTGGTGACGACTCCAGCGATGTTCCGAGCGTGCTGCAGACAAGCACGGCACGGCCCAGGCCGCCGGGGGCTGCTGAAGGGAGCTCGGGGCACTTTGTTCCCTCCCTGTCCCCAGGTGTTCAGGCGGTGCCTCCTGGCCAGTGCAAGGGCAGGTGACAACTCTCACTGAGCACTCGGTGGCTGCAGGGACACAACTTGAGGCTTCCTGAGTTCAGCTTTCCTCCTCCAATGGTTGTGGCCACTCCTGCAGAGGTGACACAGCCACAACCTCCTGCTCCCCCCAGCCAAGGTATCCCAGCAGCAGCACTCCAAATGCCTCCCCTGTGGGCTGAGGCTGCACAAACTCATCACAGGCTGGCTGGGAACTGGGGCTGTGCCAGGGACAGGGGTGCTTGGGTGGTGTGAGGACAGCACCCATGTCACAGATGGAGCATGAAGACATTAAAGTGTCCCCCCAAACTTTCTCCTGGATTACTGCAGAGACTGCCAGCAGGGAAAAGCCACACTTGCAAGGCCATTATGCCTGACACCACTCCCAGTTGTGCCAGTGGGAGGAACCAGCGGCATACTGGGTCACCTTCCCTCTGACAGCTCTTTTGTCCCTGGGGAGCGGAGCCTTGAGCCTATGGTGAGCAAAGGCAACCAGATGAGGGATGGGGCCAGCTCCTGCCTCCCAGTCCCTGTCCCTGTCCCACTCCAGTGGCATTTCTAGGGCCCCTCCATGGTGGTGCCAAGGTAATGCTGAGCGGTGCCAGCTGCCACCCGCCAGGCCTAGGGGGTTATTTTTAGCCCTGGCTGGGGATTTGGGTGCTAAGCAGCCGGCACCTCACAAGCTGATTTGAGCACTAAGCTGAAAAGCTGGGGACATGGCCAAGGCAGGCACGGATCTGGCCCTGGCCCCCACCTGCCCCTGGTGCTGGGGAAAGGGAAACGGAGCCTCTGGGGAGAGGGTGATGGACGAGCCTGAGGTGCTGTGGGCTGGTACCCCCATCCTGCTGCCCCTGCTTGTCACCCTCTCGATGCCCAGGGGTGCGAGGGGCAGTGACATGGGGGAATGGGGCTGTTGGATCCCCTCCAGGCCGTGGGGACCGGCGCTGGGAATGCTGCCGTGGGCTGGGCGAGGTGGGAGCAGGCCCAGCCAAAGTCAACTCAGCCACCGACATTCCCAGGATCCATGTGCTGACGGATGCCCCAGTGCCCGGGGCCTGAGCAAACGGGGTGTTATCCACTCCCCCAAATCCTCCTCTTCCTCACACATGTGCTCCTGCACGTGTTTTTCCTCTGGGACTGTTTTGGGAGCAGCTCAGAACCTGCAGCATCCCCTTTCCTCAGGGGCTGAGGCTGTGGCGGGGCCAAGGCTGGGTTTGGCACTGCTTTGGGCATGGAGCCAGCACCTGGAGCTGGGGCCATGGAGGTGCTTGGGGCCCAGTTCATCCCACTGTGGGGATACTGTGGAGCACCCACATCATCTGTGCAGCGAAAAATTAGGGTGCTGAGCTGCCCTGGGAGCTGTGGCAAAGGAGGAACAGCAGGGTGAGATGCTGAAGTGCTGAGAGTGCCCTTGGTCTCAGCCCAAAACTTCTCACTGTGTCCCCTAACCAGCACCTTGTCACCTCCATCACCTGCTGCCCACTCCTTGTCCCCCATGCTGGGGTCTTCAGCAGTCAGGCTGCTGCTTGGGAAGGAGCCATTCTCCTGGGGATGCCCAGCATGGTGACATGTTGTGGGTGGCTCATCACAGGGGGTGAATGGCACAAGGGTTGAGCTCGGCCTGTCCCCCTGTCGCCCCTCACCAGCTCCAGCCCCTCTGCTTGCAGAGTCTGCAGCCTCCTCACCATGCCAGCTGGCTGCCAGCCCTGCCTGGCACCGGGGCCTGCCCGCTCCTGCCCGCACATGCCAGCAGCAGAGCTGGGCCCAGCCCTGGTGCTCAGCACCTGTGCCAAGGAGCGCAGCCTGACCCTGCCAACACCGAGTCTGGTCCCGCAGGTCACACTTTGCTCTCGCAGCAATGATGGGCTCAGTGCCCGCAGCAGGGCCCATGGCACCCAGTGCCCGCCATGCCTGGGGATGGGCAGCGTGGATCCAGTCAGCTCCGCTCCCCCTCCCGAGGGAGAGCTGCATCTCCGGCTGTGCCCGGGCTGCTGAGTGTTTGGCAGACGGGCGCGGAGGCGGCTCTCGGCTCCCGGCACTGTACCTGTGCCAAGCAGGCGGCTCCGAAATGTTGCTGATGCCAGCAGGGCATGGCTGTACCCCAGTGATGGCCGGGGCTCCCAGGGGAGCTGATGGAGGGGTGAGAGCAGGGACCAGCCCCAGCTCTGGGGGAGCAGGGCGCTTCCCTGGTGCTGCTGGGAAGGGTTAGGGCTGTTTTGCAGGAGGAAGGATGCGACTGAGTGCGGAGTCCAGCCCTGCCGTGTGGGCTCCCCAAGCTGCTTGCCGCTCATTTCGGAGCTTATTAAGAGCTGGGCTTTGTCAATAAGGCACCATATAAAGCACATTGTTGTCTCTTAGCAACCTTAACTAGTTTAAGAAGAATTTAGTTTTTTGTTTTTTTTTTTTTTTTAATATAGAAGAAATGCACCAGGAAACGGCTGCGCCAGCCGGGTTCATCCGGGAGCACCCGCTCTTCCCGCACGAGTCAGCGGCACAGCACAATGGCTTGGCCTCAGCTCCAGCTCCAGTCCCAGCTCCCGGCGAGCAGGGCCTGCTCCCAGTTACAAAATGGGAGTGCAGGGAGTACTTGGAGGCTGCTGGAGAAGGGCACAGATCCGGGGATGGTGATGCTGGTGATGGGGACATCACCAGGCTCTGCCAGATCCCATCTGGACAGCCTGCAGGGAAGGTGGGGAGGGTGCAGAGCAGTCCTGTACTCAGTGTGAGGACAGGAGGCAGCCTTGGCCATGCCCCATTATTCCCTGTGTCCCCAGTCCTGGCCCTGCACAGGAGCTGATGGGGTGCCATGGCCAAGGACACCAGGCAAGTGGTGGCAGAACCACAGGTCCTCCACTCCAGCCCGAGTGGAACCAGAATGCATGGAGACAGGGCTCCCAGCACATCCCTGCCCGGCTTCGACTGGGATAACTGGGCCCCAGCCTCTCACTCTGCATGGTGCTGGAGCTGGTTAATGGCAAACGGCGCCTGGGAGCATTAACCCAAGCGGGGGGGCGGGAAGGGGGGTACAAACAGGCGCTGAGGGTGAATCTGCAACCGCAGGAAGTCAGTTATTAATTCGAGGGAGACGTTTTGTCCCTTGATTTACTGTCATCGTGCCTTTATGTAACGGTAGGGCAAGGGTGGGCAATGCTGTGGGGAGGGGGTAGGCGAGGTGGGGTGCAGTCCAGCATCCCCCCAGTTCTCCTTTCTGCTGCTTCCTGAGCCCCTCCGTGTGAAACGAGAAGGGAATCAGGGTGAGACCCCACCAGCTCAGTATGCCACCATGTGCCAGGGGAACATGGGGGACCCCGAGAGAATCCTGTGTTTTTTCCATGGGACTTCCTCCTCCCCGCCCCCCAGTTCTCAGTCTGGGTCTCGGCAGGCTGTTGACATGGCTGGGGCCTCGTGTCCTCATGTCACCTCCTGGGTTGGGGGACAGGAGCTGGCAGAGCAGCTGCCGCCTGCAGGGTGCTGGTGTGCAAACATGGGGGTGTTTGTGCACAGATGCACTTGCACATGTGGATGGAGGTGCACGTGTGACCACGTGGGCACGTGCACATGCCTGTGCATGTGCAGGTGTGTGTGCACATGTAGGTGTGCTTGCACACCTGCTTAGATATGTGTGTACACATGTGCATCACTGTCCTCTCAGCACACACCATGGGCACCACCACGCACATGCTGAGGAACACGTGTGCACCTACAGCAGGGACAGGGGACACGCGGAGTGTGGGACTCACAGCAGCCCTGTAGCAACCCTGAGTGCCAGGGGACACGGCAACCCTGCGGCAGAGGACACAGAACCCCGCGGCAGCTCTGTGGTGGGGGGACACGTGGGGTTCAGGGGACACAGCAGCCCTCGGTGCCGGCTGGCGGGTGGCCCGGGCGGGAGAGGGCTGGGGGGATGCAACACTCCCCTGCCTTCAATTGGCTGAGCGATAAATAAATAAAAGGGAATTAAATAAATAGAGGCGAGTCGGTTTATATAATCGCTGGTACAGTTTGTCCTGAACCTCTGCACGGATTAGAGAGCTGGCACCAGCCGTGGGTCATTAGCAGCTGGGCTGAGCCCCCCCAGCACGACTGCCCTGGCCCCAGCCCCTGCCAGCGGCCCCCAGCCTTGCCCCCTATTTACCTACCCGGGTACTTTTTAACGAAAAACCTTGGGAAGGGCTGTGCATGTGTGTGCGCGGGTGTGTGAGCGCTTGCAGGGGTGTGGGTGTGTGTGTGTGTGTGTGTGTGTGTGAGCTCTGCAAACGTGCACAGGAGGGCACAGGGCTGTGTGCAAGCACCTGCCTGTGCCCAGGTGTGCCAGAGCAGGTCAGTGTGTGTGCAAGGAGTTCTGTGTGTGTGTGCCTGTGTTTGTTGTGTGTGCATCTGTGAGGGTGTGCAGAGCAGCGTGTGCATGCGCATGTATTTTCATGTTTCTGTGCGTGGGGGCCAGCACACACATTTGCCTCTGCACATGGTGTGCATGTGCAGACGTGTGTGTGGGCACCTCACACCTCTGTGTACAAGCACGTGTGGTTTTCCCCCGTCTGCTCAGGAGAGCACCTTTCTTCCACAGCTCCAGTTTCTTCCTAGGTGCTAGGGTGTTCCTGCAAAACCGTTTGGTTTCTTCCCTGCCTTTTGGAGCAGCACCCGGGAGGTGTGATTTTGGGGTGTCCAGGGAGCCCCCTCAAAAAGTGTGGCACCCAGGGCAGGAGGCGTCAGTGTGCCACAGGACACACTGGGTGCCCACAGCTGGCCAGGGTGCCCATTTCCCCCCTCCCCAGATATCCTCGCACCTCCCCCCTTCCGGGCCCACCATCACCTGCAAATCTCGGCTCCCCTCCTCAGCCGCCCCAAATTGCTCCGAGTGGGCCACGGCAGAGCGTCCCCCGCCCGGGATGGCCCCGATGTCCCCGAGCTCATCCCGGACTGTCCCCTCAGTGCCCCATTCCCGTGCCGGTGCTGCTGCCCTTTCCCGTGCCGGTGCCGGTACCGGTGCCGGTGCCCTTCCCGTGCCCGTTCCCGTGCCGGTGCCCTTTTTCATGCCCGTTCCCTTTCCGTGCCGGTGCCAGTGCCAGTACCGGTGCCATTCCCATGCCCGTTCCCGTGCCGGTGCCCGTTCCCGTCCCGGTGCCGGTGCCGGTGCTCGTGCCCGTTGCAGTGCGCGCTCTTCTGCTGCCATCTAGTGCCCAGGCACGGCGGGTCCCCGCAGGGTGCCCATCGCTCGTGGCCTTCCCTGCCTGGCCTCGGCTCCATCTGCTCTGGAGAAGCCACCCATACCGTGGGGACACCTTGGCGCTCTCTCTGGGGAGTGCCGGTGGGCTGGGCCCCATGGCTTTGGAGCCTGAGGTGGTGGTGGGCCCTTGGCTCTGGGGGGTGGGGAGCAGCATTCCCCCTGGAAACCCAGCAGATCCACGGTGTCTGGGAAGAGGTCAGTGGCACAGGTGGTTGTGATGGCACTTGGATGTCCCACCACACCCTTCCCCGCAGCCACCTCCATCTCACCGGGCATAGGCTGTGTTGGAGGGGTGCAGGATCCTGTCTTTACCCACCAGTGACTATCCTGGTGCTCTTTGTCCCTGGAAGGGATAGTCCCATGGTGGGGCCGTGGGTGGCACTGACCCCAGGCAGCACCAGCCACCTCATTGCTGCTGCAGCCACGAATGCCCGACCTGCAAACCCCACCACAGCCGATCCTGATGGAGCCATTCTATGCAGGATGCTGGGAGCACCTTCCCTGCCTCTCTCCCGAGCTCCCTGAGATGGATGGACGGCCTCGCCCTGCGCTCGATACCTGCTGACTCAGGGACTCCTGTGCCAGCACTGACGGATCAACCTCTGCATCGCTGCCGAGGCTCAGCAGTAAATCGGCTGCGCCGGAGCCAACCGAGCCCACGGAACACTCATGTGCAGATGCTGGCCCTGCCCAGCGAGGAGAGGGTGATCGATGGGGTGTCAGCAGAGATTCAGGCTCCTTGGGGCTTTGCTCAGGGACGTCTCGGCTGGAGATGCCGCAGAGGTATTTTTAGCCATGTAATTCATAGCTACCTCAGCCTGATTAATTTTTCTCCCTTGGTCAATCCATCACACATTCTTCCCCGGTGGATGGATGTGTGCCGGGAGCTCGGCTGGAAGAGGCTGAGGCAAAACGTGGACACTGGGTCCATTTCAGAAAGCTTCATTTGACTGTGTTTTCCATGGAGTAAAACAAAACACCTGTATGAGGGACCCCAAATGCTGAGAAAACCCCTGTCTGAGGTGCCCCGCAGCAGGCCAGGGTGGGTGCGGCGGTGAGCACCTGCGAGGCAAAATTGGTTCTGGGATTGTGTGCTGACCTGAATAGCAGTCCTGGACAAGCTGAGCCTTTCCCAGCCATAGATGCCAAAACGGGAGCCAGGGAAGAGGCTGCAGCATCCCACATCTGTTGTCTCTGGTGAAAGCATTTTCACTCAGGCCTGATTCAGCAAAACAGTGTTTTCCCAATTGCTGCTGCACCCAGGATGAGGACACACAGTCCTGCGGGCTGCCAGCACCTCCCAGGGGTGCAAGCACAGAAGGTGGATCAGGCAGATGATGTGCTTGTCCCCCTGCTGGGAGATGTGAGCTTAGGGAGCTCAAAGGACAGGTCTGATTTGGTCCTTAAGCTCCTGTTTGCATTTGCACCCACCCCCCCTCTGGACCCTCCCAGACCCTGTGAGTGCCACGGTACCCGCTGCCCGGGTGGGACCCAGCGCTTGTGGGTGCACCGCAGGGCACGCAGCAGTGGGGTCACCCTGGCACCCCACAGAGGGCCTGGCCTCCTGCCATCCCTCTTCCGGCCGGCAGCGTCACCCACCGCCCCCGTGTCCTGGCACGACCCAGCTTCCCTGCGCCAGCGGCTGCGGCCCCGGGCAGCGCGGGGCTGCGGGGGCTGCCTCAAAGGCCCGATTTTGTTGCTCTGAAGCCCCGGCTCTGTTCGGCGCCAGGCAGGGCAGTGGGATGCTGGGGCAGCGTGGGTGCTCCTGAGGGAAGGGGCACTGCCAGTGCCCCCCATCTCCCGCCCTTTGATTCTGGCCCAGCCTCTTGCCCTGGAAACTGCAGCTGCCCACGGCAGGGTCGTACAGGGCAGGATGTGATCTCCTTTCCCTGTGCTCTGTGCCTGAGCCATAGCAGAGCTGCCATAATGCCAGGCACCATCCCTGCATGAGGAGGGGGACACCTCAGTGTCCCCAGGATTTGGCTCTGACTGGGCTTTTGGGGTTCCCTGACAAGCCTGAGTGGTAGCAGTGGCTTGTGGTTCCTAGCAGAAACCTGCTCAGCCTGCCTGCTTCCCAGTTATCCTATCCTGGGAGAGCTGTGGGGTCCCTTGCAAAGGGCAATGGGCTCTTGGGAGTTTGGGGACTGCATCCCCTGGTTCAATATTTTGCTGTGAAGACGCAGCGAGGTTCCTCTGCTACCCAAAACCAGTTTGAGGTTGTGTCCAAAGCAGTCTTAAATCCAGTTTGAGGCAATTCACAGCCCCTGCCTTGGGCCAGAGCAGTTGCTGGGGGATGGACAAACACTCAAGCCCTCTTGCTGGTGCCATCTCAAGTTCAGTAGCTGAAGGAATGGGATGGGGATGGCAGAGGTGGGATGGGGCTCACACCAGCAGAGACCTTCACTTCAGGGAGATGCTGTTTCCTGCCAGCAGAAAAGATTTCTCCAAAAACATGTGACTAAAGCACCTGGAGTGAGCTGGGGCAAGGACAGTCAGGTTGAGACCCAGGGCAAGGCTGGGATCAGTGGGAAACGATAGAAATCCAAGCCCCTGAAACAGCAAGACAACCACTGAGCATGCGTGGGTCAGTGGGTTCCACTCTGACTCTCCCTCCCTGCCTTGCTCCCTGCCAGGGCCATGGCACAACCTTCCCGTCCTTGGCCCTAAGTCCCTCTTTTGTCCACAATCAGCTTCCCCCCTCCAAAATCAAACAGCCAGGAGCTGCCTCTGCACCCCTCACTCACCATCCACCAGGTCTTGGCCCTCACGTCGTAGCAGAGCTGCCACTTCACTGAGCCTCCGGCTGCCGGTGCTGCTGCCATGCCTGCCCCCTCCATCCCCACTGGCTAGTGCAGGGGGTGGCTGGCATGATGCCCTGCTCCCAGGGCCATCACTGATCCTTTTTCCCTCAAAAAGCACCCAGGGCAGCTCCCAGTCCGAAGAAAAGCAGCTGGATGGTGGCAAGGAATAGTCCCAGTCTGGGAGTTGCTGGGCTGCCCCCGGGGAGGCGGGTCGGCTGCTCTGGGTGGGCTGGTGGGTGGTCACTGCCGGGCAGAGGCTGTGCCAGCGGCTGGACATGCCAGAGGGACAGCACCCACGTCAGAGGGACAGAGGGACTCTGGTGGGTGGGANCTCTGTAGAAACTCAGGGATGAAAAGGGGGTGTGTGACAGTGTCACTTGAGGATCTGGGGGAGCCGGACACCAGCAGGGCTGTGGGGGCTGGATATGGTCACTGGGGATTCCTGGCCCCTGGTCCCAGCATGACCTGGCCCAAGTAGGTCAGAGGTGCCTCAGGGGTGACATCCCTCTGGCCCCACTGTTTCCACGTGCGCTGTGGGGTTCCCCAAAGGATTCCAGTGGGGGTCACATCTGTCCCCTTCCTTCCGAGACTGCTCCCCACACAGGGAAGAGCCTTCCTGGATTTGAGGCTTCGCCACAGGGAATTCTGCCCCCAGTGAGTGCTCAGTGCTCTCAGTTGTCCATGTCACCGTGTCCATTTACCATCTGTTCTCCTGGGAATTGTGATTTGATTTGGAGTTTGGGGGTTGTGGACTGACCACCTCCATGTGTGGTTGAACAGCTGGCTCTGGCTTTCTTATTCTCGGGGACAACCAGATCCTTCGCAGTGCTGCCTACTGGGACAAACTGGTCCCTGCTGGGTGCCCTGCCTTCCCCCTATGCCCCCTGTTCCCCCTCTGCCCCTCGCCCTCCTGCCTGCTGCTTGCAGACTTTCCAACCCCAGGATTTTGCTGCAGGGATTTGAGAAAAAAATTTAGGTGGTTTGGTTTTTTTTTGCTGNCGGCTGGACATGCCAGAGGGACAGCACCCACGTCAGAGGGACAGAGGGACTCTGGTGGGTGGGACAGCAAAGGGATGTGCTGGGTCTTGGAGAGTTTGGGAGTTGCTTTGGCTTTGTCTGCCCAGGGAAGGGGCTGCTGCAGGTACCACCTACAGCCCACTCCGGGGACCCCAACATGTCCCTGTGTGGGTGATGGGCTCCCATGTCACCTGTTCCAGAGCTGTCCTGTGTCCCTCAACACACATGTGCTCAGATGGGGGGATCCTTCCCCTTTCCCTTCCCTTTCCCCTTCCCCTTCCCCTTTCNACCCCAGTGAGTGCTCAGTGCTCTCAGTTGTCCATGTCACCGTGTCCATTTACCATCTGTTCTCCTGGGAATTGTGATTTGATTTGGAGTTTGGGGGTTGTGGACTGACCACCTCCATGTGTGGTTGAACAGCTGGCTCTGGCTTTCTTATTCTCGGGGACAACCAGATCCTTCGCAGTGCTGCCTACTGGGACAAACTGGTCCCTGCTGGGTGCCCTGCCTTCCCCCTATGCCCCCTGTTCCCCCTCTGCCCCTCGCCCTCCTGCCTGCTGCTTGCAGACTTTCCAACCCCAGGATTTTGCTGCAGGGATTTGAGAAAAAAATTTAGGTGGTTTGGTTTTTTTTTGCTGGTTTTTTTTGGGTTTTTTTTTGGCTTTTAAGGCCAAGGAGTCACGGGAGAAACTGAGTTTATGCTGAGCTGGAGATCTGATGACATTTGGGGATATTCAGACAAGCTTCTGGGATGGAGCCATCCTGCTGCCTGAGGCCCAGGGAGCTTGGGCACCACCAAGACACAGTGCCAAAAGATTTTGGGATGGGTGAGATGACTGTGTGGGAAGGGAAGCAGCATGAGGGGCAGGTTGCAGGAATTCAACTCCTGGAAATAATTTATTTCAAGGCATAGACATTACTTCCTGATTTTTTTTTTCCTAAATACCATTTTTTTAATCCTTACTTTTGATCAAAAGCCAGGCCTTTTCTTGGGAAAAGAACTCTGGAGCTTCTCATGAACACTTTCCTTTCCAATTAGACTTTTTTCATCCAAACAAGGGTATGGGGCAGAAAATATACCCAAAGTTAAGCCAGTTGCAGCTCAAAGCTGGGTGCCAAGGTAGGAGGGTGGCATGGGGCAGCAGTGGGTGCTGGGGGGTGGGGGTGTCAGACAGATTGAGCTGAATGAGCAAAGTATTCCTGTTCAGAATTTTCCAGAATTGCTGTTTGGCTTGGAAAAGGTGGTTTTAAAGCAGTGTGTGATAATGTGAATGCGCATGCATGCACTGATTTGTGAGCACAAGCAGGCAAGAGTGTGTGTGACATGGGTGTGTGACATGGGTGTGTGTGACACGAGTGTGTGTGACATGGGTGTGTGTGACATGAGAGTGTGTGTGTGATGTGAGTGTGTGCGTGACATGGGGGTGTGTGACACGAGTGTGTGTGACACGAGTGTGTGTGACATGGGTGTGTGCGTGACATTAGAGTGTGTGACATGGGGGTGTGTGTGACATGGGTGTGTGTGACATGAGAGTGTGTGTGTGATGTGAGTGTGTGCGTGACATGGGTGTGTGTGATGGGGGTGTGTGATGTGTGTGTGTGATATGGGGGTGTGTGTGATGTGAGTGTGTGTGTGACATGGGTGTGTGTGACATGGGGGTGTGTGTGACGTGGGGGTGTGTGTGACATGGGGGTGTGTGTGACATGAGTGTGTGTGTGTGACATGAGAGTGTGTGTGACATGGGGGTGTGTGTGATGTGAGAGTGTGTGTGACGTGGGTGTGTGTGACACGGGTGTGTGTGACATGAGAGTGTGTGTGACATGAGAGTATGTGTGACGTGAGAGTGTGTGTGATGTGGGTGTGTGTGACACGGGTGTGTGTGTGACATGGGTGTGTGTGTGATGTGTTTGTGTGACATGGGTGTGTGTGTGATGTGTGTGTGTGACATAGGGGTGTGTGTCTGTGTCACACGTGTGCCAGCACACATGGGCAATGAGCTGATGGTCAGTGGAGCAGACAAATCTTGCTAGAGACAGCTCTGCTGCCCCAGGGCTGTGATGCTGGCAGAAGCAAGGAGGAGATGCCATGAGACAGCATCCAAAAATATATTAAGAGGCCTTGGCGGGGTTGGGAAGAACCTCTGGCCGATTCCTGGCTGAGGGGAAGGGCTCTGGGGGTGTCTGGGGGACCCTGAACCTCCTGACAGGATGGTGGTTGTGAGGGTGGGCGCTGTGGAAATGCCATGTGCCTGAGCTGGGAGTGCGTCACAGCTCTGGTCCATCGCCAGGGGCATCACTCAGAGTTCAGGGAGGTCAGGAAGTGCTTTGACAGGCAATGGGGGGCAGAAGGGGCAAGACCTCCCCCAGCGTGAGGGGTGGGAGGGAGGCAGCCTCAGTGCTGACACCCACCCTGGCATGGGTCCACTCTGCCATTCCTGGGGCAGGGCTGTTAGGAAGCAGAGAGCCAGGAGAATGGATGTGGTGGGGAAGGGGCTGGGGCTGAGCCAGCTTTTGCAGCCTGAGGACCTGGGGGGCCTGCCTTGGCATCTCAGCACTGCCCAGGGTGATCCTGCCTCTCCTGCCTTGTCATAGGTGCATAGCCTCAGTTTCCCTGGCAGAAAGGGCTCTGCCCATTGCTGCCCACTGTACCAGTTCCTGGGGCATCCCCACACCTCGCAGTATCCCCCAGAGAAGGGAGGGAGATGGCAGTGGGGCTGTTCACAGCCTGGCTCCACGGGCCTCCTTGCTGCCCACACTGGGTCACCCTTCCCAGGCTGTCACCTCATGGGGCTCGGTGGGCACATGTGTGGGGACAGGGGGTGTGCAGGTGTGTGAGGGCACACATGGATGTCCAGCTTCCACGGCTCCTGCCACCAGTTGCTCCAGTCAAGGGGCTGACCCACCCCAGGCCTGGGACTGCCTTGAGAGGGTCAGGCCCTGCTGCTCTTTTGGGACCACTCATTAGTGATGAGGGATCAGTGTGCAGGGTCAGGCCAGGACACTCACTCCTACAAACACCCTTGTGTGCACATCTTCCCTTGCTGTTCTGTGCCTCAGTTTCCCTTGGCATCTTTTCTCCCCCTGGTGTTTCCTGATGCCACTTTCTGCTGGTTCCCGCAAGATGCAGTGACCCCATGGGAGAAACATGGTGACACCTTTGCTTGTACTACAGAGCCACCAGACTCAGCAGGATGGGAGTGTGAGCCCATCCCTGGCTCCAAGGCAAGAGGAGGCAGATGGGGACCAGATGAAACCCTGTCTGAGCTCATGTTCCCAGTGATGGAGGTGGTGGTCTCTGCTTTACTCTCACCCTTCCATGAGGGCCAGCTGGAGCTGGGTGCTGGTCCCTGTCTGGGACCATGGCAGCTCCTGCAGCCCCCGAGTGAGATCACTGCCCATATCAACATTTCTTTGCGATGTCACTCTTGGTGGCCGAGAAGAGGCAACAGTGCGGAGTGACAACGACGGTGTGCCCGCCCCTGCTCAGACCCATCTATGAACATGCACAGCACAGTCCGAGGGGGCCATGCCTGGGGAGGGGGGGATGACGTAAATTCTGCACCCCAAAACCACTCCCCCCTTTAAGGCAGTGCAGGCAGGACAGCTCCCCCCAGCCCAGCCGTACGAACCAGACAGACCCCACCCTCCCAGGGAAAGGAGGGCACGACAGCCCCTCAAGGCTGTAGGAGCCAGACAGACCCCACCCCCGCACAGCACGGCCCCCCGTGTTTGGGCAGGACCCTCCGCCCCTTCCG
>VXBI01000154.1:197921-253812 GCA_013397375.1 Toxostoma redivivum | reverse complement strand
GTTTCCCCTGCCTCAGTTTCCCCGAGGCTTCTGGTGCCACGTGGGCTCCTCCCAGCCCTGCCAGGCACGTGGCGCTGGCGGCAGCCCCGCGTCCCCACCAGCGCTGGTGGCGGCCGATAAGCGGCTGGCGAGTGGCACGTCTCCGAAATCAAATTACCTTTGATGTCGCCAGGGCTATTTTCATCCCTCCTCGGTCACGTTGGTCCTGCACCCGCTGGCACCCGCGTCATTCACCCGTTCTCCGGGTGCTGTGTCATTCCCTCCCCGCCTGGTCCCCCCCTGGCAGCCCCAAGGACGCCCCTCGGCCCCGCCACCCCCCAGCACTGGCAGCGTCCGTACCCGCCTGTGCTCAGCTCCGTTTGCCCCCCACTGCAGCCAAAAGATGGGGACCGATCCCCACCCAACTGGGTAAAGCTGGGGGGAGTCAGCCAGGACTGGGGGGGGGTTTGCCATGGAGCTGAGCAGGATCGGAAGGCCCCCTCCACCCCACAATGGGCAGGATGGGATCCAGCCCCACAGTGCCCCCACGGGGGAGACAGGGCTGGGATGCAATGAGGATGCTTTGCTGGGATGCTTTGAGGCTGTATAGGACTTTCGGGGGGCGTCTCCTCCACCTCTCGGGCTGTTTGTGGGCAGGGAGGGTTACAAGCCCCCAACCCACCAGGTTTCCTGCGGGAAATCTGGGTCAGTGGTTTGGGAGAGCCTTAACCCTGATCCTGCTGGGCTGGTGCTACCCAGCTGGGAGTCGAGTGGGGAACAGGGTTCCCCAGACCACAGGTTTTCCTCTGGATATGGGTTGTAACATCATCTGTTTCTCCAAATAAATCTCAAATCAAAAGTGTAGGGTGAGGAGGGTAACACCCTCTCAACAGAGGAAACAGAGGAAACAGAGGAAACAGAGGAAGGCTGGTCATTTGGGGTTGCAAGCTGTCCCAGAGCAGCAGGGTTTTTAGGAAAGCCTTTTCTTTTCCATCTCATACCTAATCCCTCACCCTCGCATGGCATGGGGAGTCCCAGCACTTTTCCCACCTGGCAGCTGGGGGGGGGTGTGGGGGCTCTTCTCACCCCCTTGACACCCTAGTGGGGATCCTCAACCTTTCCCCAGGGTCTCACACTGATTTTCTTCCCTCCCTTTGTGCCCACAGTTAAAAAGGCCAAGTATGATGGGCCCCAAGGTAAGTGAGATCCCACCTGCCTGTCCACCTGAGGGGAGAGGGTGGGGGGTTCTTGGGTTGGTTGGATGTGGCAGGGTCAGAGGAGGGGCTGGGGAAGGGGGTTGAGGGGACCCTTAGCTCTGGAGACATCATTTGGCAAGCTGGGGACACACACACACACACAAATGGGGGTGCCGTGGACAGAGGGGGGCTCACATCCTACCAGCCCTGGCAGATCCCTCCTGGGACTGAGGTGCTGAGGGAAGTGAGTGTGTGGGTAGCAGTGGGCAGTGTTGGGGAGTGGGACACACTGCGGGTCACTTCACCCTCTGTTTGTTCCCACAGAGAAATTTAACACCTATGTGACCCTGAAGGTGCAAAATGTCAAGAGCACGACAATAGCAGTGCGGGGCAACCTGCCCTCCTGGGAGCAGGACTTCATGTTGTGAGTGTCCAGGGGATCTCCCTCACTCCCCCATCCCTGCTGCTCCCCCTCGCCCCCATAAATAACACGGGGAGTCCTCCAGTACCCTGACCCCAGATCTGTGGGGATCACCTGAGTCCTGGGTCTGAAGGGACAGGTAGAAGCTGGGGTGGGCCCTGGAGGCTGCTGAGACCTGAGGGGGGTTAACTTCATGGGGAGTAACCTGCTACCTTTCTTGTCCCCAGTGAGATCAATCGGCTGGACTTGGGGCTGACTGTGGAGGTGTGGAACAAGGGGCTCATCTGGGACACCATGGTGGGCACGGTGTGGATCCCCCTGCGGACCATCAGGCAGTCCAATGAGGTAGGGAGGCAGGCACAGGCACCTCCCTGCTGAGCCCAAGGGACATGTGCCACCCCCAGCTGTCCTTTGGGCCAGGCAGAGCCTTCCCCATCCTGCATGGGGCCAAACCCTGTGTGCTGGGGTTGTGGGGGCCATCAAAGAGGGCTCTGGGAGCTCTCCTCACCCCCCATTTCTACCCAACAGGAGGGCCCTGGGGAATGGCTCACACTCGACTCCCAGGTCATCATGACCGACAATGAGATTTCAGGCACCAAGGACCCGACTTTCCACCGCATCCTCCTTGACACGCGCTTTGAGCTGCCGCTGGGTGGGTGCCCCATCCCTGCCCCCAGACCCAGGCTGCGTTTGCCTTGCCCTCAGCCCCAGGGCTGCTCATGAGCCTTGGAGCTGGGGCTGAGGGTCTGATCCTGTGGCCCCAAAAGCTTGAAGGCTGTTTTGGGGGAGGTCTGTGCACTAACTGGGGTCTTTGCCCTCACAGATATCCCCGAGGAGGAGGCCAGGTACTGGGCCAAGAAACTGGAGCAGCTCAATGCCATGCGGGACCAGGATGATGTGAGTGCAGCCAGGCCTGGGGTGAGGGGACAGGGGCAGTGCTGCCAGCAGGAGCCCTCACCAGCCTCTCTCTCCCCAGTATGCCTTCCAGGAGGAGCAGGAAAAGCCTCTGCCTGTGCCTGGCTCTCAGTGCTGTAAGTGCCGCCCTGTCCCTGCCCCGCTGTGGGACCCCCACACCCTCCTTTCTCCCCACTCCCACACCCAGGAATTTTAAGGGGTGGGCTCCACTTCTGCTTTGGGGCATTGGACCCCAACCTAAGTGGGGCTCAACTTCACCCATACCCAGCCCCCATCCCATTCCTGTTGTCCTTCCTGTGTTTGCCGGTGTTTATTTGCTGTCTCCCAGCTCCACAGTGTGTGAGCCTTCCTGTGGGTGCAAGGGGAGCAGGGCATGGGAGCAATGAGGCTGATGAGGATAGTTCCTCTGGGACAAGGGCCAGCTGGCTGATGTGGAGGGCTGCTGGATGAGGGCCCTGCAGAGGCATTTGGAGTGGCAGCTCAGTTTATCCCAACACGTGCCTCAGTGTCTCATTCTGTAACCACCCCAGGCGCATGCATTGTTCAGTGCCCCTGTGCCCAAACCCAGGCCCTGTCCCCTGTCAGTGCCACCATGCCTGGCCATAGCATTGTCCCCAGCCTGGGTCAGTGCCACCATACCCACCCCAGGCACTGTCTCCAGTCCAGCTCGGTGTTGTCATATTCAGGCCCCGGCAGTGTCCCAGTGCCACTGTGCCCCATCCTGTTCCCAGGGCAGTGTCCCCAACCCAGTGTGCCCTCTGAGGAGATGCTGGTTCCTCCCAACCAGCTGTCTCCATCTTTCTTGTCTCTGCCCATTTCTTTGTAGGCAACTGGAATTATTTTGGCTGGGGAGAACAGCAGAGTAAGTATCCTGCCCACTCCTCTCTTCCTAGCCTGAGGGTCCCCAGCACATCCCTCTTTGTCTGGCCGTGGGCTCAGAGGACCTGGAACTTGGGTCTAGCCTGTGGCCTTATGCCATGACTCTGTACTGGGTGAGGACAGTGTCACCAAGTGCCCTGTCCTGAGCAGGGCTTTTCCGTGGGCTGGTGGGGACTTGGCACCATGGGGCTCTGTGCCCTTGGTATGTCCCAGTGGCAATGAGCAGCTCAGGCTTTGCCTCTGTGGTGGGACATTGGTGGGGCAGAGGGAGGGTCCCTGTCCCCGTCCTTTTCCCCCTTCTGTATGTCCCAAATTCCCCCTCCACCTTCCCCTCGTGCCCCCAGAACCTTCCATGTGCTGATAACATGTCAGCTTGCCCCTCATCCTGCCCTGGGCCCACCTCCCCAGCATGGTCCCACAGCGGTGGGGACACAGTGGTAGCACTAAAGGGTCTGTGCAGGGTGGGGGGCAGATTTGGGCCATCTTGTGCCCCACTCATCGTGGCCCTTTGCAGATGATGACCCTGACAGTACTGTGGATGACCGGGACAGTGACTACCGCAGCGAGACCAGCAACAGCATCCCCCCACCCTATTACACCACGTCCCAGCCCAACGCCTCCGTGCACCAGTACCCTATGAGGCACCAGCAGCAGAGCTCCCGAGACTCCTACACTGACTCCATGCAGAGCTACGAGATGGACTACTCAGACCAGGCTCCCATCAGGTAGTGTGGCCACAGCCAACTCCCCCTGGGACCGGTTCTCTCAACCTTCCCCACAGGTGACAGAGGCCAACAGGTCCCCAGGGTGATGCCAGGGATGGCTCTCTCAGTGCGGTGGGTGACAGAGGGAAGGATGCTGAGGTGAGGAAGAGTGGGGTGGTGCTGGCTCCATCCAAGCTTTCCTTTCTCATTGGGAAGTTTTCATACTCTTTTGGGTCACTGCCCTCCTCTGTCCTTACTGGGTTTGGGGCCCCCCACCCCTGGCTATCCCTGCTGGGAGCTGGCCAATGGAGTGTGGGGTGACTGGGGACCTAGACATGGCAGAGCCCAGCCCAAAGTGCCAGCCCCATCCAGGTGGACAGAGCCTCCCTGCCAGTGTCCCCACGGCAGCAGGGGGTGGCGGGTGGCGGTGGGACCTCGCTGACCATGTTCCTCTCCTCCCCTGGCAGACGCTATGGTAGCGTAGACTCTGCCGCAAACGGACGCAGCGACGCTGAGTCCGGTTCTGAGTCGAGCAGGCGGACCAGCCGCCAGCCTTCCCTTGAGAGCAGGCGGTCCCTAGACCTATCGGATAGGTGGGTCCATACCTGTGCCGTGTGCCATGTGCCGTCGCAGAGTGCTGTGGTCGGTCCTTGCAGCCATGGTGAGGCCAACACCAGTCCTGGCAAGGGCGGCCTTGTGCCACCCTCCCCGCCCCGGATCAGCCTTGCACAGAGACAGCATTGGGATGCTCCAGGTGTCCCCCAGCCCCTCTTGCTGCTGCATCCCAGTTCATGGGGGGACATCCTATCATCCTGGTCCTGCTTGCTGGCACTGTGACTGTGTGGCAGCACTGCTGCCTGTTCCTTGTCGTGCCAGCGGATGTGGGACTGGGCCCTTGGGAACTCAAGTGCTACCCCCTGTTCCTGGTCACCTGCCAGGGTGTGCCTGTCTGGACAAAAGGTTCATGCAGTGATTTGGGATCCTGCAATGTGCCAAGAGCACCTCTCCGAGCTCTGGCCAGGATCAGGATGGGGAAGTGTGGAGTTTCCGGGCTTGAGCTGTCCCCTGCATCCCTGTGCCCCAAGTGCTCCTTCCCAAGGTACCTAGGTGATGCCAGTACCCCTCCCAGCTGGGGCCAGCCTGAGCCATCCCCCAGCATTCTCTTCCCTGCGATGTCCCCTGGCTTCCCACAGCCTGTCTCAGCCACTCTGGGCTCTGCCTGGCCCAGCCCCTCATCCTTGTCCCCTCACACACCCCCTGAGCCCTGGCTGCCAGTGCTGGAGATGTGGTGTCGGCCTCTTCCTCGGCATGTTCCTGTCCTGTCTGCATGTCTGCTTCTGTCAGCCTGTCCCCATGGAGCCACGGGGCTGCCCTGTCCTTGGCAGCCTCCTGGGACACAGGGCCCCCATGGGCCTCCGAGTGCAGGCAGCTGTGAGAGGAGGGGGCTGGAAGGGCTGGGGGAGCAGATGGGATGGGGGAAGGAGTCTGGCCTAGCAGCAAGAGCAGAGAGGGGACCCCTGGGTAGGGATGGTGTTAACAGGAGAGAGGGGGTTGAGGGGGTGTCCTGGGGTGGGGGTGCCTGGGAGGTCTGGGGGAGCACTGAGACGTCAGGGTAGAGGCTGTGTGACAGATCTGTGTGTCAGGGGCAAGACAGGGTGTCTGCAGCCTCCAGCAGCAGGAAGCAGGATCTGGCCCCCCACCCCTGGCTGGGGTGAGCCTAGGAGACAGACACTGTCACCCCCATCCCCACTGTCTGCCCAGGCACAAGCAGGGAGGTCAGAGTGCCCCTGCTGGGGGGCTGGTTCCAGCCGACAGGATTTCCTGGTTCTGTGCCTTCGGCTCCCAGGATGAGGAGCCCAATGCTCCCGGTGGGAGCTGCGCATCCTCCCGCCCCTGGTGCAGGGCCCCGGGGCTCTGCCTGGGGTGACACGGACCCACGGGAGCCCTGTCCTTGTGTCCCCTCACCCCTCAGCCCCACAGGGAGCAGCCGCTACGCCTCGTCGGCCGAGCTGAGCCAGGGCAGCTCCCAGCTGAGCGAGGACTTCGAGAACGAGAGCCTGAGGGACTCGGAGCTGGACGAGAGGGACGGGGACTCCTACCACTCCTGCCACAGCTCTGTCAGCTACCGCAAGGACTCGCCGCGCTGGGAGGAGGAGGATGATGATGATCTCTACCTGGAGGAGGAAGAATTCATTGAGGACTACAGTGAGACTGAGGAAGGCTACCCCAAGGAAGAGGAGCTGGAAGAGGAGGAGGAGGAGGAACTGCGGGAGCAGGACACCTATGAACCCCCTGAGCAGGAAACATACCCACCACCACAGAAACCCCTGCCACAGCAGCAGCAGCAGCAGCAGGTCCCGCAGCAGCAGCAACAGCAGCAGCAACCCCAGCTGGTCCCACAGCAGAAGCCTCAGCAGCAAGAAAGGAAGGAGGAGAGGAAAGAGGAGAGGAAGGAGGAGAAGGACACCTCTGCCCCCCAGGAAGCCCCTGAGGTCCTCCAGGCCCAGCGGGCAGAGGAGGAAGTTCCTGTGCAAGAGGCAGCCCCGGAGACTGAGCCCCCAAAACTGGCTGAGAGGTAGGAGGGGGAGCTGAGCTGTCATGTCCCTGGGATGGCACTGTGCCTGGAGGCACTGAGGATGCTCTGGAGGTGACTCAGGGGTGCTATGATGCTTGGCGCAGGACCAGAGACCTTCTGCTGTGTCTGGAGCTTTTCCAAGTGCCTGAGCCATTGAGGTGGGGGAAGCCCACCTTGTGCCACCCAGGCAAGAGCCAGCACCCTGGGCCCACTGCCTGGGCCCGGCCACCTCCTGTGCTAAGCGTGGCTCAAGCCCTGCTGGGGCTACAGGGCTGCAGGTTTATAACCTGGGACAAATATGGGGCTGGGGGAATGGGATCTCAGGGCTGATTCCTATCCTCTGGCACAAGCTCTTGGCACCCTGGGTGGAGCTTGGTCAGAGGAGGAGATTTCCTTTACAGAAGTCAGTCCTCTCCCTAGGCCTGGTAAAAGCTCATCCATGGCCTCCTGTGCTGTACAAGTGAATTAATTGGTGGTCAAGTTCCTGGTGCAGCATGTGAATAATTCGTATCTTGGATTTATTCAAATATCATTATTGATCATTTCCATTTTCAGTGAGTGTCACTCTTCTGTGCAAAGCTGAACTGTCATGGGGTTTTTCAGCCTTTTATTTAGTTTAAATTACACACCAGGAATGGGGAATCTCTAATTGAAACCAATGTGTAATAAGCTGTTTTTTAAAAAAAATGGATATTTAGGCCCAAGACCTGGCAGGAACCTGAGGGCCTCAGGTCATGTCTGCCTGCAGTGTCCACTGGGCAGGGGGCTTAGGGGTCCTGTGCTAGGATTTGGGGGCTGTGAATTAGTGCTGAAGACCCCAGAGTGTGTTGGGACCCCCAGAGTAGTGCTGAGGGCCTCAAATGATGATCCCAAATTAGCTTTTGTGACCCCAGAATAGCACTGGGGACTGTGGATTAGTGATGAGAACCACAGGTTAGCACTGAAGATCCCAGATTAGAAGATCCCAAAGCCCCCCAGGTCTGAGCAAGTTCATCTGAGCAACCCATGCCTTCTTCCCAGAGCAGTTCTGGGTTCCTCTCTCCAGTGTTGCATCACACCAGGCTCTCCAGGAGACTGGTGTGTTTGGAGGATTTATATTCTTTTTCTCCTTGTCTTGATTTTGTAGGAGAGGAGAAAAAAACCCCACAACACCCAGCACGTCCAGGCAGACACTTTTCCCTGGACTTGGAACCACTGGGGTGTTGGGTGCTCTTTACCCCAGGAAGCTGTGGTGGGAAGTGGCCGGAGGACATTGTGCTGGGCATGGGGGACAAAGGATGTTTAATTCACATGCTCGTGTTACCAACTGTCCCCTGTGTGTCACTTGGGTGCCCAGGGCAGGGTCTCCTGAGGTTGGGGAAGCTTCTGGCTTCTCCCCAGTGCACTGGCCTGATTGTGCTGCCCTTTGCAGCAGGATCTGCTGCCTTTTCAAGTCCTTTCTGGTACCAAGAGGTGGTTTTGCCATGGCTACTCTGTCTCGAGGCGCATCAGGATCCCCAGATCGCAGCCTCAGACCTGCTGGGGGTGCTCCCCTCTCCCTTGTGCTCTGCTGGGAGGTGACAGGGGATGTGTGTGCTTGCAGGGAGCCGGGAGAAGAGGAGGTGCAGGACCCCAAAGCACGAGCTAAAGCCAACTGGCTGAGAGCCTTCAACAAGGTCTGCATACAGCTGCAGGAGGTGAGGACCCCCGGCCCCTGCCACAGCTCTGGGTGGGGAGCACGGCCCCTTTCCATAGCTGGGCAGCTTCCAGGGACATCCACGGACTTGGGGGTACCAACAGTGGTGCCCCACAACCCCATTCCCACCGAGTGGGACGCCCTGGAGGGTCTGGGAGTGCTGAGGATCCCCTGTGTGTGCTGCACGTGTGTGCTGGAGTGAGCCCCCCACCTTCTCTCCTCTGTTGAGTTGACAATATTTTGTTTTGTTTTTAGACTCCATCCTCCATCTTTTCTTTTTGTTTTGGCTCTGGATTCGCTCCCTGGGGTCTCGATCCCCCTCCCCACCGCTTCTCTTTTCAGTTGTCCACCACCATGGCCCTTGCACCCGCGTCTCCCCTTCCTGCAGGGAAGGGGTGTAGCCTGCCTGCAGGTAAGCATGGCCACCTGGAACCTCCAGCCATGTGTGTGCCTTCCCTGTGTGTGTGTGTGTGTGTGTGTGTGTGTGTGTGTGCAGGGATTGCCCATGAAGGAGGGACAATGGCCTTTCTCTGCCCTCCTCCTGCAGAATAATCCCCTCCCTGCAGGGGTAGGTGGCACTGCTGGATGATCCCTGCACACACACCCTCTTCTGTGTGCTCTGGCTTTTCCCAGCTCTTCTTTCCAACTGCTGTGGGTCCCTGAGGACCTGCTGAGCCATTATGATGCTTCTTAACTCCCCCAAGCCCTGAATTTTTGCACAGTGTAGCCATCCCCCCTGCTTTGCCAGCCTCAGGCCCTCTGCTGAAGCCCACCCATTTGCTCACTCTGGTCTTCTGAAGATCTTTGCTCCTAGTACCAGCTCTTTGCTGGGAGAAGTCCCCTTGGTTTTGGAACACACTTTTCTCTGTCCACCCTGCTCATCCTTCCATGCTCCCCCAGTGCTGTGAGCATTCACTGCCCTGGGGGGACTGTCCCCACACTGGTGGCTCCTGCTCTGCCCTGACACTGTCCCTTGTTTTCCAGGCCCGCGGGGAAGGTGATGGAGAAAAATCCCTGTGGTTCAAAGGCGGGTGAGTATACAAGGGGAAGCTGGGTGTACTCTGCCCCTGGGATCTCAGCCCCCTCCTCATTAGGATGTGATTAATGAGCTCAGCAGTGGGCTTGTGTGGGAAAAAGTTGCCAAGCTGTGGGCATGCAGGGAGGCCAGCTTTTTGGACCTGGATTTTAGGACTGGTCAGTGCTTTTGGAGCAGCCAGCAGACATGACATTGCTCTGTGACCAAGAGCTGCTGTTGTGGGGGAGAGCAAGGAGGTGAGTTGAGATGGGGATGAGGAGGGGTGCCAACTCCTGCTTCCCTCATGGAGTGGTCATGAAAATCCTGAGCCTCTCACCTGGACGGGTTGGAGGTCTCAGTCCTGTCTTGCCCTTGCGGACGGCCCTGCCATGGACCTGGGCAGAACCTGGTAGGTTGCCTGATCACTCCAGGGCTTTCTTTCTGACAGGGCTGTGAAGTTCCATTCCTGCCTTGGGTTCCCTTGCAGCAGAACTTGAGGCTCACCTGCTCTGCTCCCCTTTGGGGTCCTAGAGGGAACCCCACCTCTCCAGCCTCACACTGCAAAGCCAAAGCTGACTTAGCCAAATGGGCAGTTTTTCTCCTGGGTTTCACTGTTAAGCTTCATGTGGGGAAAAATTGCAGTTTTTGCCAAAATCCCCTTCCCCCTCAGTTTTTAGTTCAGTGATTCCTACCCTGGCTGGGGTGGTGGTGGGGATGAGGATCCCATGGGTGGGTCCCAGGCCACACAGGGGTTGCTTTGCAGTCATATTCACCAAATCCTAGATATTGAGAAGAAATCCTTTCCTGTGAGGGTGGTGAAGCCCTGGCACAGGTTGTTCAGAGCCGCTGTGGCTGCCCCATCCCTGGAAGTATCCAAGGCCAGGTTGGCAACCTGATCTAGTGGAAGGCGTCCCTGCCCATAGCAGGGTATGGAACGAAATGGGCTTTAAGGTCCCTTCCAACCCAAACTGTTCCATGATTCTCTGAAGTGCTGAGTGACCATGGGGCAACAACAGGGGGCCCCTTCCTGCCTCAGTTTCCCCTTGCCCTCTGACTCTCCTCTCTCTTGCAGGCCTGGTGGTGGGCTGATCATTATAGACAGCATGCCGGACATTCGCAAGCGAAAACCCATCCCCCTAGTTAGCGATTTGGTGAGGTTCCTCCCAAGGCACCCCCATAGCTGCCAGCTTTGCTCCTGCTGCGCCCCACCGGACTGCGCCGCCCGTGCCCCGCTCCCCAGCTGCCTCTAACATGGCTTGTGTTCTCTGTTTTCTTTCCTGTGGCCTGGCTGGGCCTTCCCTGCGGCAGGGGGGCGGCTGTAAGGTTTCTGCGCTGCATTAACAGCATGCCCGACATTAAGCCTGGACGCAAATCTCTCCCTCTAGTCAGCGATCTGGTGAGCGCGGTGCGAGGGGTTAAAGAGACAGCGCCCTTGGGGGCTGCCAGCCAGCCCTGGTGCCCCCAGCCCTGCCAAAGGGGGGCGGGGGTGTCCCACACTGCCTGGGAGGCTCCTGGCCCTCCCTGCAGTTGGGAGCTGGGCTCTCCCCACCCGAGGGTGCTTCTCTTTAACGGAACTCTGGTCCCTACCCCAAGCATCAGCCTAAGGTTCCCAGGGCTGTATCTGGTTTCCCATTTTTTTTACTGGTGCTGTGTCCCTGTTCCCTTCCTGTCCCAGCTGCCATAAGGTCCCTGTAGCTTGGATGACACTGGTGCTGGACATACACATGCCCATACCAAGGGAGGGCTGGCAGTGGCTTTTCCAAGTTGCCCAGACCCTGTGCTCCTGTCCACACTGTTCCAGTGTATGGGGCTGGAGACCCCCGATGTATGGGCCCCCCATGATGGGGTCCCTTCCAGACCCTGGGCTCTGTTTCATAGGGTCACTCTACTGGTCCTCTTCCGCTCCTGATGACAAGAGACAGCAATTTTGGAAACCAGACACCCTTGTCCCTCAGAATTAGGTGCCCTTCCCCTCCTTCCCCCTCTCTTAAAACCTTGTCAGCTCCACTGTGTGCCCTCTCTGGGGTGCCACTCTCCTGTTCTCAACCTGCCTCCCCCAATCTCCCCAACCCCTCTGCTGTCCCCAACTTAGTGCCCCCACCCCAGCCCTCTTGGGCAGCTGCTGATGCTTCTGCACTGTGCTGTGTTGGTGTTTTGGGGGTGGGGGATGGTGGACTGGGCAATGTGTGGGGTCTGGGGGGGCTGCTGCCTTTCCCTGCTGGGATTTGTAGGCTGCAACCAGTGCTGTGGCTTGGGGACACAGTCCCCCCTCACCAGGGACTGCTCAGTGCTGGATGAGGGGGTGTTGCCCCAATTCCCACTGATTTTGGCAGGGAAGGGGCTCTCATGGGAAGTGTTTGCACTAATGGCTTTTTATTCCCCCCTTGCTGTCCCTGGCTGCCCACAGGCCATGGTAAGTGCCCCCCACCCCATATCCCCAGTGGTCTCAGACATGTGGTGAGAGGCTCTGCCCCACTGGAGCTGAACTGAGAATGTCATAGGCTGCCAAGCTGGTTCCAGTCCCACTGCACAGCAGTGCTGGCATCAATGGGGGCTGGGCTGTCCCCACTGCCCCCCATGCAGCCAGGACCCTTCTCTGTCTGGGATTAGGGGTTTCACAGCCACTTGGGGGTATAGGAGGGAGCTCTCATGGTCTGCTGGATCTGGGAACTTGCTTTCTTTCCCACAGTCCCTGGTCCAGTCCAGGAAAGCGGGAATCACGTCTGCGCTGGCCTCAAGCACCTTGAACAATGAGGAGCTGGTAGGTTCTGGGGTGGGCTGGGTTGGGGATGGTTGGGAGGGGGAAACTGAGCCTCAGGGACCAGGCCAACAATGGAGGTGCAGAGTCTGTGCCCCACCAGCATCCTCTGGTTATGTGTGAGCATCCAGGATGCTCATGGCAGCACCCGGGGATAGAATTATGGAATCTTTAGGGTTGGAAAGGACCTTGAAGATATCAAGTCCCACTGTCAATCCAGCAGCACCACCACTGTTAAATCAATGTCCCCAAGTGCATCCTCTGCCCTGCTTCAGCGTTTCTCCCCCTCTCTCCCCTGTCTCTGCACAGAAAAACCATGTTTACAAGAAGACCCTGCAAGCCTTAGTGTACCCCATCTCCTGCACAACGCCCCACAACTTCGAGGTGTGGACAGCCACCACCCCCACCTACTGCTATGAGTGTGAGGGGCTGCTGTGGGGCATCGCCCGGCAGGGCATGCGCTGTGCCGAGTGCGGCGTCAAGTGCCACGAGAAGTGCCAGGATCTGCTCAATGCTGACTGCCTGCAGAGTAAGGACCTGGGACCCACAGCCTTGGCCCTTCTCACCTTGGAGAGGGAGGAGGGAGCAGCCCAGGAGAGCTCTGCTCCTGACTTGGGCATGGGAGAAGTGGTGGGCAGGGCACACTCATCCTGGGCAGGGGATATATTCCTCCAGGTTTGAATTAATTCATGCATGGAATCGTGGAATCATGGAATTGTTAAGTCTGGAAAAGACCTTTAAGATTATCAGGTCCAACCATCAACTCAGCACCCTTGTGGTCACTGCTAAACAATGTCCTTGAGTGCCACAACCACATGTTTTTTGCACACTCCATCACTACCTGGGCAGCCTGTGCCAGAGCTGGACAACACTTTTGGGGAAGAAGTTTCCTATAATACCCAACACAAACCTTTCCTGGTGCAACTTGAGGCCATTTCCTCCTGTCCCCAAGCCCACCACGCCAACCTTCAAGAGCTCTTGTCTCTCTCCTGGATACTACCAGCCCCCCACCCCATCTCACCCATGCCTGTCCTCTCCCAGGGGCAGCGGAGAAGAGCTCCAAGCATGGAGCAGAGGACCGGACCCAGAACATCATCATGGTGCTCAAGGACCGCATGAAGATCCGGGAGCGCAACAAACCTGAGATATTTGAGCTGATCCAGGAGGTGTTTGGGGTCAACAAGACCACGCACACACAGCAGATGAAGGCGGTCAAGCAGAGTGTCCTTGATGGCACCTCCAAATGGTCAGCCAAGATCAGCATCACAGGTAGGCAGCTTGTCACCTTCAGGCTTGGGCACCATGAGAATGTCCCCATTGCTCAACCCCTAATTCTGCCAGGCAGCTTCAGCCCATGGTGGGACATAGGTGCCTGCTTTGGGGATCTTCGTGTGGCTGTGGCACTGACTTCTCTCTGTCTCTTCTCTCTGCTGTGCTGTGCTGTGCTGCAGTGGTCTGTGCCCAGGGCCTGCAAGCAAAGGATAAGACGGGTTCCAGTGACCCCTATGTCACTGTCCAGGTTGGAAAGACAAAAAAAAGGACTAAAACTATCTATGGCAATCTCAACCCAGTCTGGGAGGAGAATTTCCATTTGTAAGTTGACCTCTGGTCTCCTCATTCCGCTCACGGTTGTGCCAGGCTGTGCTCGTTCTTGCCATGTCCCAGTAGGGTGGGGGGAGCCAGCCAGTGCCCCCACTGAGGTGCTGGGGTCCCTTCGGGTTCTGTTTTATGCCATGAGGGTGTGACTACAGGGGCTGATCCACACTATGCTGAGGCTGCCTGGGTGTGGCACAGAGCCCACTGGGAGGGGTTGGTGCCCCTCCATCTGCTCTCTTCCCCTGTTCCTGCTCTGTACTGGTCCCTGTTGTTTAGGGAAGCAATGATGGGGAGTAGCTGGAAAGGTTTCGCTGCTCATCCTGGGGCTTGCCCTTTGTCACCTCCCCAGCGAGTGCCATAACTCCTCTGACCGCATCAAGGTCCGTGTGTGGGACGAGGATGATGACATCAAGTCCCGTGTCAAGCAGCGCTTCAAGAGGGAATCCGACGACTTCCTGGGCCAGACCATCATCGAGGTCCGGACCCTGAGCGGGGAGATGGACGTCTGGTACAACCTCGGTAACCAGCACAGCCTGGGACCCTGCCCTGGCTCAGGGGTGACGCATCCTGCTCATGCTGGGACCCTCTGCCCTGGATCAGGGGGTGACACATCCTGCTCATGTTGGGGACCCTGCCCTGGCTCGGGGGTGACACATCCTGCTCATGCTGGGACCCTCTGCCCTGGATCAGGGGGTGACACATCCTGCTCATGCTGGGACCCCTGCCCTGGATCAGGGGTGACACATCCTGCTCATGCTGGGACCCCCTGCCCTGGATCGGGGGTGACACATCCTGCTCATGCTGGGACCTCCTGCCCTGCCCTCAGGGGTGACACATCCTGCTTATCCTGGGACCCCTGCCCTGGGCTCCAAGGAAGAAGTGCTGCCAGCCATAGTCTGAAGGCTATTGCAGCAGGGTCTGCTCTTAGAAACATTTAATATCAAAAGCCATCAGGATAAAGTGTTTTCCTGGGTCATTTTCAGAACCTTCTACCCAGAAGGTTCTAGAGTACCAGCCCCCTGCAGAGGGGAAACTGAGGCACCAAAAGGCCACATCCCTAGCAGCTGGAAGTGCTGCATGCCAGCCTTGCTGCACACAGTGCTGAGTGTCCCCTGACCCTGTGCCAGAGCATTGTGCCCTTCTTTGGGGCTGGCAGTGAGCAGGTTGCCCCCGGGAAGGCTCACACCTTGTCCCTCTCCCTGCACCCACAGACAAGCGCACAGATAAGTCAGCAGTGTCGGGCGCCATCCGATTGCACATCAGCGTGGAGATCAAGGGTGAGGAGAAGGTGGCTCCCTACCATGTTCAGTACACCTGCCTGCATGAGGTGAGCAGCCCAGAAAGGCACAGGGGGCATGGCCCCCTCCCCAGCAGTGCCACCCTGCCACCACCTGTCCTGGGGAGGTGACGGGACTCATTTGTACCTCCAGAACCTGTTCCACTTTGTGACGGATTTGCAAAACAACGGGGTGGTGAAGATCCCTGATGCCAAGGGGGATGATGCGTGGAAGGTGTACTTTGATGAGACAGCACAGGAGATCGTGGATGAGTTTGCCATGCGCTATGGGGTGGAGTCCATCTACCAGGCCATGACGTGAGTCCCCTGCCCACATCTAGTTCAGAGGGGCTGCACCCAGGGTTACTGTCCCCATCTTCCTCTTTTGCTGCCACTGGCACTCACCTGCCAGCCATGGGTGCAGACTTGCCCCAAACCTGTGCAATCCTTCCCCTTCCCAATGTACTCTGGCACAGCCTCATCTCAAGTCCTGTGTCCCATCTGGGCACCACAATATCAGCAGGACCCAAGTGATCCCTGTGGATCCCTTCCGATTTGGGATGCTCTGTGATTCAATGAGTTATGCACTCCGAACCCTGCATCCCTTCCCATGGCCCTACACCCTCAGCTGCCACCTCTCTCTGTAGGCATTTTGCCTGCCTCTCCTCCAAGTACATGTGCCCCGGGGTGCCAGCGGTGATGAGCACCCTGCTGGCCAACATCAACGCCTACTATGCCCACACCACCGCCTCCAGCAACGCCAACGCCTCCGACCGCTT
The DNA here is from genome assembly GCA_013397375.1 of Toxostoma redivivum. NCBI lineage: Eukaryota > Metazoa > Chordata > Aves > Passeriformes > Mimidae > Toxostoma > Toxostoma redivivum. The sequence goes on along the minus strand of VXBI01000154.1, from coordinate 238,044 downwards.
TGCCGCCTCCAATTTCGGGGTAAGTCCCATGGTACGTAAACGCTCTTTTTTTTTTCTCTCCTTTCTTTGGGAGGGGGTGGGGGGCTCGGGGAGCAAAACGAGCTGTGCAAAACACCCCGCTCCAAACTGCAACCAGGCAGCAGCGGGGTCAGCCCCTGCTTGCCCCAAAAATCATCCCACTCCTGTTTTTCAGGAAGGAAAAGAGCCACCACCTTCCCAGGAGAAGGGCTAAATTCACTCCCCCAATTATTATATGGGAGCCTGAGCTAACTGGGACACTGGGTGGCAGCGTGCTAGGAGGGGGGACACCTTGGTGGCAAAATCAGAAGTACGTGGCCATGAGCCATCCCTGCAGTTTGTGGGGGGTCTTGCACAGCCTCCTGTGCTTTGGGGGACCCCGGCCTGCTGCAAACTCAGCCAGTTGTGCCAGCACCACTTGGTGCTCCATGGGGTGAGTTTGTGGCAGGGCCAGGTGCCCCTTGGGGACAAGAGCAAGGAGGGGCTGAGCCCTCACCTCGGCTCCCCCCATGCCATCCCAGAGGCAGGAAATGGTCACTCTGGGTGTGCATGGGTCGAGCCGGGGTCAGTGGCCAGCCCTGGGTGCAGTAAGGTGCTGGGTAGCCAGGGACACAGCCAGGGCCGAGCACAGCTCCGGGCAGCTTTGGCTCACCTCCACGTTCCTGTTGCAGGGGGTAGCTAGAGCTCAGCGAGCTGTGCCTCCGGATCATGCAGCAGGAGGAGACCGTACAAAAACCCGTCTTTTCTCTAACATGGAGGATTTTAAAATCTTGTCTCTTTCTCTTTTTTAGAGAGCCTAAGGCTGGGTCCTAAAGTGCCCGGCCGTGTCCAGTGTTAGAGCTGCAGCTACTCCTTGGGTGCCGGGGACGCACGGCCCGGCCCAGGGCCCGGCTGGGCCATCCCTGCCAGGCCGAAGGTTTGCGGCGGCCAGCACAGGCTGTGGGCATGGCCGAGCCACGACTCGCTGCCTGTCCCACCCCGTGTTCTTACCCCGCGACTCAGACACTGTTCTGGACTCCCAGAGCCCTGAGGGTCAGCCCTGACCCGGTACAGCCAGTGCTGAGTGGGGAGCCCAGGGCTCTCATGGGATGCCCACATGGCTGTCCAAAGCTTCCCCGCCAGCAGGAATGCAAAGGGAAATGCTGCCCAATAACATTTTGGGGCCAATATTGGGAAGAAGTTCTTCCTTGTGAGGGAGTGAGGACTGAGGTTGCTCTGAGAGCAGCTTTAGCTGTCTCATCCCTGGAAGTGTTCAAGACCAGATTGGACAGGGCTTGGAGCAACCTGGGATAGTGGAAGGTGTCCTTGCCCATGGCAGGGAGTAGAACAAGGTGGTTCTTAAGGTGGCTTCCAACCCAAACCAGTCTGAGATTCTCTGATTAATTGCTTTGCCATCAGCTCTGACCCCTGATCCAATCTGCAACCCAAGATGGGATTTGCATCCTTCTGGCCTGTGCTCCCTGGGTGGGAGCTGGGCTGAGCTGAGCTACAGCCCCAGTGGAGAGCCCTCGCACGGGGTGCTCCCTGCCCATGTCCCTTGATGCAGCCCAGTGGGGCGAGCGAGGAGTCCATGTAAATGTCCAGTTCCTGGGGCCACTCTAAAATGGCTAACTGCTGCACATCCTTTCCCTGCTCTTTTTCCTGAGCTGTTGGAAAGCCCCATTCAAGGAGCTACTGATCCTGCAGCCCCTCTCCCATCTGTTGTCCTGAGCCCAGGCTCCGAGGAGTTCCAGTGGGCAGGGCAGACAGCACAGCCTGTCAGCTTCTCAGCAATGAGAGGGGACACGTGGTGTCACCTCTCCATCCTGAACCACACCTGGCACAGCCACATGTGCCCCAGGAGCTGCTGAGGGCTTCAAGTAAGCCCTGGCCACCAGCAAGGAGATGCTTTTCCCTGCAGACAGGCCCTGCCCATTCAGGGTTTGGAGGAAGGAAGGAAGAGAAGGAAGAGAAGGAAGGAAGGAAGAGAAGGAAGAGAAGGAAGGAAGGAAGAGAAGGAAGAGAAGGAAGGAAGGAAGAGAAGGAAGAGAAGGAAGGAAGGAAGAGAAGGAAGAGAAGGAAGGAAGGAAGAGAAGGAAGAGAAGGAAGGAAGGAAGAGAAGGAAGAGAAGGAAGGAAGGAAGGAAGGAAGGACAGGGATGAGTGAGGGCTGGGCTGAGAGCAGAGAAGAGAGACAAGGGCGGGAGGGGTTGGTCTCTGCCCTTTCCCCTGTTCACCTGCCCTCGGGGTGTTTCTCTGCAGAAAGATCGCTTTGTCAAACTCCTGGACCAGCTGCACAACTCCCTGCGCATTGACCTCTCCATGTACCGGGTAAGGTGCTGCCCTGCCTCAGTGTCCCCACCTGAAGCAATGGGTGGCTGTTCCCTCACCTTCACTTGCCCCTGTGAATTTTGAGGTCAGCTCCTCTCTTTCCTTTGCAGAACAACTTCCCTGCCAGCAGCCCTGAACGTCTGCAGGACTTGAAGTCCACAGTGGATTTGCTGACCAGTATCACCTTCTTTCGTATGAAGGTATTGCTGGGGCCCAACTCTTCCTGTCTCTCAGGGGACCTGACTCTCTTTGGCCCTGGTGCTCTGGAGGTTGGGGTTGCACTGGTCTGTGGTGCTCCTGCGTGGGTGTCTGGGGGTGTTCTAAACACCACGCCCTCCCTGCACACCAGGTCCAGGAACTTCAGAGCCCCCCACGAGCCAGCCAGGTGGTGAAGGACTGTGTGAAGGCCTGTCTCAACTCCACCTACGAGTACATCTTCAACAACTGCCATGAGCTCTACAGCCGCGAGTACCAGACAGACCCGGTGCGTGGGGCAGGGAGGATGCTGGACACTGACCTCCCCACCCCGTGCCCTTCTCCTTTTCCTCATGCTCTTGCTCCCTCTCCAGAGTACTCAGTCCATGCAGAATGATCCCCAGGCCTTGGGGTTTGAGCTGTGGGGTTGAGATCAGGACAAGAGGGGCTGCATGGGGCCTCCAGGCCCTCCTGCCCCCTTGTTAGCCTCGACACAAAGTTGAGCCCTGCACTGGGGTGACCAAAGTCTCCACTGTGTCCCCACTCCTCCAGACTAAGAAAGGCGAGGTGCCCCCCGAGGAGCAGGGCCCCAGCATCAAAAACCTGGATTTCTGGTCCAAGCTCATCACCCTGATTGTCTCCATTATCGAGGAGGACAAGAACTCCTACACACCCTGCCTGAACCAGTGAGTAGGTGCTTGGGAAGTGGACACTGCTGTGGTCACAGAGGGTGCCCATGTGAACGCAATGGGATCTTGAGGCCTTTGGAAGTGGTTGTAACATCCATTCTACAGGTGGGAAAGCTGAGGCTGCTGGGAGGTATGTGAGGGATTCTGTGCATGTGGAGGGCTGATGTGTTCATAGCCTCAAGCTGTGTGAGGGGAGGTTCAGGTTGAACATCAGGGAGAATTCGTGGTCAGTCATTGTACTGGGCTGCCCAGGGAGGTTTGGAGGTGTACAAGGAAGGCCTGGATATGGCACTCAGTGCTCTGGGCTGGGTGACAAGGAGGGGATCATTCATTCGAGGTTGGACTCGATGACCTCAGAGGTCTTTTCCACCCTAAACTATTCTGTGATTCACACTCTCCCCTCACCCCAGGTTTCCCCAGGAACTGAACGTGGGGAAGATCAGCGCTGAGGTGATGTGGAACCTCTTTGCTCAGGACATGAAGTATGCAATGGAGGGTGAGTCACACCTGCCACCCTGAGCCAGAGAGGGGAAAACCAGGCAGGAGCTGTCCTCAGCTCACACCTCACCTGTTCCCTGGGAGACCCATTTAATGTCCTCATCAACACATAGCTTAACCACCCCCAGAAGCACTTCCACCTTCACCCTGTTACCCTGGAGGTCACAGATTTGGGACTCAGAGTGCCCCCCACACCCTTTCCCCGTGCAGAGCACGAGAAGCACCGCCTGTGCAAGAGCGCAGACTACATGAACCTGCACTTCAAGGTGAAGTGGCTGTACAACGAGTACGTCACCGAGCTGCCCTCCTTCAAGAGCCGCGTGCCCGAGTACCCCGCGTGAGTGCAGCCCTGGGCTGGGCAGGGGGACTGGCACCACCAGGGCTGCTGGCCTCACCACACATGGGTCTCTTTCCAGCTGGTTCGAGCCCTTTGTCATCCAGTGGCTGGATGAGAATGAGGAGGTGTCACGGGATTTCCTGCATGGAGCACTGGAGAGGGACAAGAAGGATGGGGTATGAACAGGATTAGGGACGCAGTCTCCGAGGCAAGGGACTTGCCCCTTGATGCCCAGGATGTCCTGACTGTGGCCAAAATCTCCCCCACACATCCTGACACCTCATCTCATTCCCACAGTTCCAGCAGACCTCGGAGCACGCGCTCTTCTCCTGCTCTGTGGTGGACGTTTTCTCCCAGCTCAACCAGAGCTTTGAGATCATCAAGAAGCTGGAGTGCCCCGATCCCCAAATTGTGGGGCACTACATGAGACGGTTTGCCAAGGTGGGCACCTGCCAGGGCAAGGGTCAGCACCACCCCTGGGACCCCAGTCCCAGCCCTGGCTGGGGCTCCTGGGCTCTCTGGGCCCCGTCCATCCAGCTGTGGGCAGCCAATATGCCACCAGTACACCCTGGGACACTTCCAGCTCTGCTAGCAAAGAAGATTAATTAATTAATTAATTATGAGCTAATTGATGAGTTATTTGCTTAATTAATATAGATTAATTAAAACTGGCTTGCTGCAATATAGGAGGGAGTTGCATGCAGACTTGGTGGCTGTTGCCTTTGCAGCTGTGCTGGAGCTGCCCACGGAGACCAGTTGTGCTAGATCTGGCTTCCAGTGGCTGTGCCCATGTGGGTCCTGGTTCATAAGCCAGGTGTGCCCAGAAGGGCAAGAAGGCCAATGGCATCTGGCTTGTACCAGCAATGATGTGGCCAGTAGGAGCAGGGCAGTGACCACCCCCCTGTGCTGGGCAGTGCTGAGACCCCACCTCGAATCTTGGGGTCAGTTTTGGGCCCCTCATGACAAGAAAAACATTGAGGGGCTGGAGCATGTCCAGAGAAGGGAACAGAGCTGGGGAGGGGCTGGAGCACCAGGAGCAGCTGAGGGAGCTGGGGAGCTCAGGGGGCACCTTCTGGCTCTGCACAACTCCCTGACAAGAGGGGCAGCTGCGGGGGAAGTCGGGCTCTGATCCCAGGGAACAGGGACAGGATGAGAGGACATGCCCTCAAGCTGTGCTAGAGGAGGTTTGGGTTGGATGTTGGTAAAACTTCTTCACTGAAAAGTTTCTCCAGCCCTGGACAGGCTGCCTAGGGTAGTGGTGGAATCACCATCCCTGGAAGTGTTTTAAAACACATGTGGATGTGGCAGTTGAGGATATGGTTTAGTGATGAACGTGGTGGTAGTGCTGAGTTGATGGCTGGAGTTGAATTTATAGGACTTTTCCAACCTTAATGATTCCATGATTCTATGATCCATGAGGCCAGAGGGTCTGGGGCTCCCCATATGTATCCAGATATGAGGTTGTTTTCAGTGCTGTGGGACTCATGATTTCCTTCTCTCCCTCCTTCCCTTTGTTTTTGCTGTCTGGATGTCTTTGTTGGTGGCCTGTTTGGCTGCAGACCATCAGCAATGTGCTGCTCCAGTACGCTGAGATCATCTCCAAGGATTTTGCCTCATACTGCTCGAAGGAGAAAGAGAAAGTGGTGATGTATCTCCCTTTTTCTGTCCCCACATGGTGACCCCAGCTGTCACCTCAGCCCTAGGGCAGGTCGGTCCCTTCCTCATGGCAGTTCCTGTCATGCTGCCAGGGTGGCTTCCATGCCATCCCTGTCCTCATGTCCCCAGTGCAAGGTGGGAGGGTCCTGGGGCTGTGGGCAGCTCTCCCAGCCATATTTATTGGTGCTGACCCCCCTTCTCCATCCCACCTCTCCAGCCCTGCATCCTGATGAACAACATCCAGCAGCTTCGTGTCCAGCTTGAGAAGATGTTTGAAGCCATGGGTGGGAAGGATGTGAGTATGGGTGGGGGTTCCAGGAGGGAGCCCTGTGGGGGGTTGAATCATTCCCTTCCCCCCAGAAGTAGCCCCTTGACCAGTTCCCCAGTGCTGGGTGCAGACCCATTCCTCACTCCTGTGTGGGATCACACTGTCCCACCCCATGGCACCCTGCTCTCCCACCATATTGGATTGGGAAGGGCTTCATCCTGCCCAGGGATGCATCTGGGATGCAGAAACTTCCCTGAGGGCTGGTTCAGGGACCCTGTCAGCTTCAACAACCTGTCCTTCCTGCAGCTGGACACAGAAGCCAGTGATATCCTCAAGGAACTGCAGGTGAAACTTAACAATGTCCTGGATGATCTGAGCCGAGTCTTTGCCACCAGGTACAGCAGGGTGAGGGGGCAGGAGCAGTGGGCAAGGGAGAGGTCTGGGGGGTCCAGAAGCTGTGGCTGGGGACCAGGCTAGGGGCTCTGGGGGGGATATGCTGAGCTGCCTGTGTGTTGTGGTCCCCAGTTTCCAGCCACACATTGAGGAGTGTGTGAAGCAGATGGGTGACATCCTGAGCCAGGTGAAGGGCACCGGCAACGTCCCTGCCAGCACCTGCAGCAGTGTGGCACAAGATGCTGACAATGTCCTGCAGCCCATCATGGACCTGCTGGACAGCAAGTGAGTGTGGAGGGCAGCTAGAATCCCCAGCCTGCCCCTCCTGGCCTCAGCAGGCAGTGTGAGGGACCTGCAGAGTCAGGGTGACATGGGAAGGGTGACACAGGATCCTCCAGCGCTGTCTCCTCTGCGCAGCCTGACGCTCTTCGCCAAGATCTGCGAGAAGACGGTGCTGAAGCGGGTGCTGAAGGAGCTCTGGAAGCTGGTGATGAACACCATGGAAAAAACCATCGTCCTGCCCCCCCTCACGGACCAGACGGTGAGTGATGGGGAGAGGGAGCAGGGACTCTGAGACACAGGTGACTGACTGGGGCCAGTGTGGGACATTGCTGGCCAGGTGCCCTCACTGGCATGTGAGAGGGTGGAGACTTCACTGACGTCTCCAAACCCATGTCCAGCTCCTGGCCAGGGAAAGGGTAGAAGAGAGATAGGTCATCCTTGCTCCAGGACCTTCTTGGTTGGCTTTGCCAAAGGATCTTCCTGCCATTGTGGCATGAAGAGAGGACACTGGCCCTTTCTTATCCATCTTTCCCTCAGAGCTGGGACAGCGTCCCATGCCACACTCATCCACACTGGCTGTGGGCATGCTTCCTGTGCCAGGACGTGAATCCAGAGGCTCCTGGAGTGTGGGGAGATGCTGCCTGTTGGCCTTGCTGAGGGGCTGGGGGTTTCATGAGGATGGAGAAACATATTCCCCAGCAGGGCTGAGCTGTTCCTTGCTCCTGGAGGGTTTAGGAAAGCAGAGCAAACCCAGAGAATACTCCTTCTCTGAGGCTCCCTATTGCATTGCTGTTTGTCTGCCCCCCTGCATCTGAAGCTTCCTATGGTGGTTCCCTCAAAGTCAGGCAGGGAAGGGTGACACTGAGTGCTCTCAACCAGCCACACACACCTGTTCCGTCACTCTTTGGTGGCTTTTGTCACCATTACAAAGCTGTCACGCTCTCCTTGGATTTCCTGGAGCTGTCAGGCGTTATGTCACCTTTCTAGGGCTGTAGAGCTCCTGTGCTTGTGTCTGTGAGGGACAGCACAGTGGTGACATGTCAGCCCTCAGTAGTGCCACCTCACTGTCACTGTGTCACAGCCCTAAGCCTGGCACAGTTCAGCCTCACATCGCTCTGGGCTCACATACCCTTGGCCAAAGGTGGCCAAATCTCGTAGGAATGCTGAGTCCCAGTGCCCATCCCAGTCCCTTTCCAGCTGTGCTCTGGAGACAGTGGAGCCTGTGCTAGGGCAGAGGAGGGGGCATGGACATGTGGCTCTGTTGGGTGATTTTCTTGAGGGCAGGCAGTCCCTACAGAAAGCTGTGATGGGGACAGGGGACATCCTGCCCAGGAGTTCCTGGGTGCCAGCCCACAGGGTGGCTGGACAGGTTGGCAGTTTGGGGGTCCATGCCAGAGCCAAGTGTCAAGTGGGGTCCCTGGAACTGAGCTCCCCTGGGGCAAAGTCTCCCCCAGAGTCAGGAGGGACTGGGCAGGTGAGGATGGGGCCCCTCGGGGGCTGTGCAGGCCTGCAGGGCAGTGGCAGGGCAGTGACACTGAGTGCTGTGGATGAGGGACACCCATGGCCCTGGGAGGGGGCTGGGGGCAGCCAGGGCTGGCACTGGGGAGGATGGAGGAGGCGGGGGCCGACACTCACGTCATGGTTGTTCTCTCCAATTGCTCCTCTCGCCTCTCAATGGCAGATGATTGTAAGTACGGCAGCTCCCTGTCTGTCTGTCTGTCTGTCCGCTCTGTGTCGGTCCTGGCCTCGCCGGTTCTTGTCTTGTGTGGCTGCCCGTGCCCTGCCCACACCCTCCTTCGGCTCCTGACCTGGTCCAGCTCCTGGTCCCCACCCCTGCCTGGCACTGGCTCCTGGCTGGCACGTGCCAGCAGCTCCTCCGGGATGTGGTGGGTGGAGAGGTCTTGGACAGATTGGCAGTGCCAGGATGTGGGGAGGGACAAGGGGAAGTGATGGGGTGGGAGGGGACGCTGATGGCTGTGCCATGTCATCAGGGACTGGCAAACCAGGGCTCTGTGCTGCGGGCAGAAACACCGTGTGAGGCACGAGAAGGGAGCCCTGCGTGCCTGGAGTCAGGGCTGCTCTTCCTTTCCCTCGTGCCTCAGTTTCCCCTCCAGGCCCTGGCTGGGGTCTGGCTGTGGCGGTGGTGAGGGCGGAGGCTTTCCCTGCCAGGAGGAGGAGGAGTCTCTCGGGGGGGACACGGCGGTCCCTGGCCCGCGTGCTCGATGTTTGGGCAGGCTGCTGGCACAACTTGTGAGGTTCCTTCCCTGGTTGGGGTATGGCCCTGGGAACCTGGGTATGATCCTGGTTCCCTTCTCGGCATCGCTGCTGGGTCCTTGCATGGCTTTGACTGAGCAGTTTCCTTCTGTTCTCTTCTGACCGGTCTGTGGCTGTGGGTTTATGCCCGTGGGGGCAAAGGAAGGTCAATTCACCCCCCAGTCCTGTCCCCACCCCTGCTGTGACTCAGGCACCTGTGCAGGAAGAGCAGTGGGAGCCAGCTGCTGGGTGCTGGTGCCAATCCCTGCAGGAACAAACATCCCTCTGCTGTCTCCCAACACCTTTTGTGTCCAACAGCAGCATTTGGGGAGGCCTTGAGGGCAGCCTGGGGCCAAGTGTCCCCTCAGACCTCATGGGGACCTTGTGGGGACCCCATGTCCCAGCTTTGCTGATGCCCTGGGGGACAAAGTAGTGTCAGCTCTGTGTGGAACAAGCTCCTCTTGTTCACTCATCACACTGTGCCGGGGCCAGAACCCCTCCTGGCAGCCCTGCTTGGCCCTAGCTGTGCTGCTTGTTCCTTCTGATGCTTCCCAGCCAGCTGACTCTGTGCTCCTCTCTCCTGATTCCAACAGTCCACCCTGAGAGCTGAGTTTATCCCCCCCCAGGCACTGCTGCCTCAATTCACACAGTTTCTCTTGCCTGGATCAGTGTGGGGTTGCCACTGAGCTCAGCCCTGCACAAATCCGAGCTCTGCGTGCCAAAGCCAAATACCAGCTACTTCCTCCTTGCTCCCTCCCCAGTGCTGGGAGCACTGCCAGAGCTGAAGCAGGATGTGTGGGAGCACCAGAGCCTGCCCACACACAGCTGGATCCTGTATTCCAGCGAGGATCATCCCTCATGGATTCAGCATCTGTGTATCCCAGCAAGGATCATCCTCATAGATTCAGCATCCCTGCATCCCAGCAGTTTCCCAGTGTGAGGACAAGTTCTCCAGCAGTGCAGCATCCTGCTTTCCAGTGGGGATCCAGCACCCTGATGACACCAGGCCCTCACTGAGTATCCCAGAGGGGACCAGTCCCCCACTGGCTGTTGTTCAGGAGCTCGTGATGTCTCTGCCACCTGTGCCCCTGTGTCCTGTCCCATGCTGTCCCCCCACCCCACACTCAACCTCTGACATTGCTTCTACAGGGCACGCTCTTGAGAAAACATGGCAAGGGGACAGAGAAGGTAAATAGCTGTGGGCTCCGTGTGTGTCACCACCCCGGGGCCACACCTGTGGTCTCACACCCACTTGCTGTGGAGGTCCAGGCTTGTCTGTGCTTCCTCTGTCGTGCTGTCTGGATGTGCTGTTGCCTGCGTGGTGTCGTGGTGAGGTGTGCTGTGCTGTGTGCTGGGGACAGCCCCGGTTCTGTGTGTCCCTGGGGCAGGGAGTGGGGGCTCTGTGGTGTTTAGTCCCCGTGGGGTGGATGTGGGGTGTCACCCATCCCCATGGGGGACACTGCCCCACAGCCCTCAGCACCAGCTGCCTGGCTGGGACAGCGAGGGCTTGAGACCCCATGCATGGGAGACCATGCAACCTCATCCCACTGTGGGGGGCTCAGGAAGAGGGGACCCCCCATGCTGGGCACAGTGAGGGCCCCAAGGCTGATGAGATCCCCTGGATCTCTGAGCCTGCTCCTCTTTCCTTGCTGAGCCCCAGCTCTGCTCCAAAGGCTTTGTCCAGCACATGGGCTCTTGCCCAGTCTGGGGGCTCCTCACCACAGGGTGGGGGCCCAGCAGTGAACCCCAGGCTGCTCCCCAAATCCTGGTTCTTGGGAAGAGCCTTGCCAGCATCCATCTGGGCAATGCCTGCGGCTCCCCCTCCTGGGGAACACTGGCTTAAACTGGCGCCCAGTTTGCTGAGTGTGCTGGGTGAGCTGATTCCCTCTCATATCCCAGCCCCAGAAGGGGTGGGGAGCAAACCTGCCCGCCCTCAGAAGAGACCTGGAACACTCATCACAGCTTTACCAGCCGAGCATGGGACTGAGCCTTTGCAGCTGTGAACTGGTACCAAACCAGCAGCACCAGTGGAGAACTGGGCAGAGCCAGAGGATAGTACAGGGCCAGAGCCCTCATGGCCAGGGGATCTGGGGGGCCTGGAGCCGCGACTGAATGCTGCTGGGGCCACCAGTAACTGTCCCTTGCTGTTCTCTTCCAGAGCAGGGTGAAGCTGCCCAGTCACACTGAAGTAAGAACATGGCTCTTCTGCTCCCCACTTGGCACTGCTCTCTCCCCTTCCCTCCTCCCTGTCCCTTGTCCCTTGTGCTCTGGGTTGGGGGCTCCAGCTCAGTACAGTGTCCTGTTGTGCTCTGTTTTGGGGACACCAGTGTCCCCAGCTCCCAGCCTGTCTACTGACTGGGGGAGATGGGAACAGCGAGGGTGGAATTTATGGGATGGAACTGGGTGGGCACAGGGGTGGGCACAAATAGGGGCACACAAAATGAGGACGTGGAAGGGACAGACCCCTGCAGAAGGTACTGGTTAATTGGAGAGATGCTGAGGTTTCTGTATTGGGAGGAACTGGAACTACTGGTGCTGGGAGAGGGAAGGTGGTGGAGGTCTCTGGGCCCCAGTTTATCCAATTGCATTTGCACACTGGAGGAGCTGAGGAGGAGAGCTTGTGCCTGGCCCAGTCAGAGGTGCCAGCCCAGGGCAGTGAGCAGGATCTGCCCATCCAGGGTACCCATTCACGGGCCCCACGGAATGGCTCCATGGCCCCTGCCATAGTGGGGGCAGAGGTCAGATAGAGGCAGCCTGGGTCTCCCACCTGGGGGACTCCCTGGAGTGCCATGGGGCTGGGAGCCTCCCTGGAGCTGGGCAGGGCTCAGTGTGGCTGGGGGCTGTTTGGTGGCTGTGGGGTACAGGCCACACCCTCCCTGTGCCTGCTGTCCCTCGCGCTCGCTCTCTGCTCCCACCGTGTCTGGTGTCCCAGTGGTCAGTGCTGTGCTGTGCCAGGCCCCGCTGGATGCAGGAGCAGGTCCTTAGAGCACAGGAAGCAGGATGGGACTCTTGGGCCGAGCTGCTTGTGCTGAGCAGAGCATGAGGCACCTGACACCAGGGTGACGTCCTGCCCTGGGATCCCCAAGCCTGCAGCCTCACAGCTGTGCTGAGAATTTGGGCTGAACAGGAGGGCTGCCAGCCTGGTACCTATGTCACCTTCCTGTCTGCTGTCCCCTGGAGGAGTCCCTGGAACTGCAGCAAGCTTCTGGCACGATGTGCCCAGCCTGGCCATGCCACCCCCAGCCCAGCTGCTCACCGGGGCTGTCCCTGTCTCTTTGCTCTCTGCAGGGCACACAGATGATTTTCAACGCGGCCAAGGAGCTGGGGCAGCTTTCCAAGCTGAAGGTGAGGGCTGGGGGTCACTGAGCTGAAGGTGGGGGCTGGGGGTGCTGGGGTGCTGGGTTGCTCTCTGTTCTAGGGTGGGTGCCAGTGCCACTGCTGCCAGGACCCCACCACTGCCCCCTTGCTGGCCTGGCTGGGCTGGGCTGCGGGCAGCAGGGTCCTGGTCCTGTGCTGAGAGCAGGATTTATGTCCCCCAGGACCACATGGTGCGTGAGGAAGCCAAGAGCCTGACCCCGAAGCAGTGTGCCGTGGTGGAGCTGGCGTTGGACACCATCAAGGTGAGGGCGCTCTGGGGTGTTTGGGGTGTCCCCAGGGCTCTGACTCTGACGCCCAGGCACGGGGAGCAGCTGGGGGACCCTCACAGAACTGCTGCTGAGCATCCTGAGGCCTTTTCCCCTCCAGCAATACTTCCATGCCGGTGGCGTGGGGCTGAAGAAAACGTTCCTGGAGAAGAGCCCTGACCTGCAGTCGCTGCGCTATGCCCTGTCCCTCTACACCCAAGCCACAGATCTCCTCATCAAAACCTTTGTGCAGACTCAGTCATCGCAGGGTAGGACGTGCTGCCCTGGCCCCCAGGGGGCCCTCATCCTCCCCAGGAGCTCGGTTGCTCCATGGCCAGGAGCCACCTTAGCTCTGTCCCAGTGGGGCTGGGGGTCCCAGCCAGGCTCACCGTGGGGGAGAGATGGGTGGGGAAGGAAGGGCTTTTTCTTCCCGTGCCTTGCAGGTGAAGAGGGGCAGTGGGTGCCCAGCAGCAGCAGCAGCAGCAGCAGCAGCATGGCACTCCCCAGTCCCCCACCACAAGAACAGTGGGTCCCCAGTGCCAGGGCATTGCTGCACTGGCATGGAAATGGAGCCTGTGGGTGGGGGGAAGGTCACTCTCTGGCCAGGTGTAGAGTGTTTGTCCCCTCTGGATGGCCCCAGGAACCCAGCACAGACCAATCACAGGGTCCACGGGATCTAGATGCTGTGCCAGGGCCTGTCCTGGGCATGCTGGGTGCCCAAACCCCTGATCTGGGCTCCGGGGTGCTGGGCACCTTCCAGGGCAGGATCAGCTCTCAACTCTAAACGCTGCCCTTTATTCTGTCCCTTGGCTGCTGGAGGAGGGCCCTGAGATGCTCGGTGGCTGTCACAGGCCACCACAGGGTGCCTAAGCCAGGCTTGTCTGCGTCCTCGGGGAGTGGGACGTGCGTTTGCTGTCCGTGAGTCTCCTTCAAGGGACGTCTGTCCTGTCTGTGCCTTCTGTGCCAGCCATGTTGGGGCATGGGGTTGGGTCTGGTGGGTGCCAGCACCCCTGGGTATACCCTGTCCCCAGGAGCCCACACTCGGAGCTGGGGGTGCCTGGCACTCCTGTGTCGCTGCAGTGTTGTCCGGGTGCTTGGCCGTCAGTCTGTCTGCGAGATCTGATCTCTCTTTCTCTTTGTTTCCCCCTCTTCCCTCACTGTTCCTGTTCCCCACACATGTCATCTCCTTCCTCCTCTCTTCCTCATCTCCTTCCTCCTTTCTTCTTCATTTCTTCCCTCCTCCCTTCTTTTGCATCTCCTCCCTCCTTCGTTGTCATCTCCTTCATCTCCTTCCTCCTCTCTTTGTGTACTCTGTGCCGTGTTTCTGTCTCTTTCTCTCTCCTTCCCACTAGTTCATGGTGGGAAAGGGATTAGGTTTACCCTTAGTGAAGAGGTGTATCCTGAGAAGGGTACGTGTGCTACTCGCCCGCCCCTGCACTTGCCTGCCGCCGGCCTGGGCTAGTAACAGTCCCAGCACTGCGGGCTGGGGTGGCCTGGGGACCCCCCAGCATCGCCGGCCTTGGGAACCCCCAGAATGGGCAAACTACCACTCCCAGGGCTGCTTTGGGGGGAATTTGGAGGAGCTGTGCTCAGCCATATTGACCACCCCCAGAGTGGGTTGGGGGCTGTCCCCATGGGTCTGCCCGCACGCTCTGGGCACCCCACATTGTCCCCAGCAATGCTGCCTGGGGGTGGGCACCTACCATGACCTTCCCCTGGGACATGTGGCCTTTAGGGGAGGCCGTGCCACATCCTGTCCCCTTCCTGCCACCCTGCTGCCCTAAGGACCATTACTAGCCCTGCTCCAGCGCGCTCTGTCTGCCTGTCCTGGGGTGCAGGGAATGAGCCCCCCACGGGCCCTGCTTGGCCTCCATCACACCCCGCTGGGGGCCAGGGCTGCACCCCGCTTGGCCTTCCATGCCCAGACCCCCTCCCCACCTGCCATCGCCTCCATCCCGGCTCAGCATGCGGGGGCCTGGGGGGATGGAGGGGAATGTGCCATCGCCAGCCTTGGCCTGGCCTGGCACCCTCAGTGACATGTGGGGACATGTCCTCCTTCCACTGCTATTCCCACCCTGAGAGCTTCCCACTGAGCCCTGTTGGATCTCTGTGACCCCATCAGACCCACAGAGCCTGTCCTTTTGCCTTGCACCCCGTCCTTCACCTGTGGGTGCATGCGTGACTATGGGGTGGTGTGGGGTGGGCTGAGTTCTTGGCCAAAGGTCACCGAAGGTCCCCAGGCTCGGAAACCCCTGGGCTTGATGTGGTCCCTGGGATGGAGGGGTATGAGGGGTGGGTCAGCTTCGAGACACTGGTAGGGCTGTGGCTGCCCTGGCTGGATCCCTCCTGCCCAGTGCTGTGCCCATGACACTGTCACCCCTCCATGGCCAGAGCACAGGGAGCTGGGCCACTGTCCTCTGCCCTATCCCAGACAGGTCTCTCAGCCCTGCCTGGGCAAGAGGGGGTTCAGAGGGGTGGGATGTCAGAGTCAGCCTGGTGCTTGGGGTGTCCTGCCATGTCCATCACAGCTGCTGCACCCACACTGCTGTGCCCACAACCCTTTGGGACACACCCTAATGCCCACCCCTTTCCACCCCACAGTGGGTGACCTGCCTCCTCAGTGGGGTTAGTGTTGGGCAGGACATGGCAGCAACATTGGGAAAACAGGCACTTCCATCTCCTCCCTCTGTCACAGGTGCTGGTGTGGATGATCCCATTGGGGAGGTGTCCATCCATGTGGAGCTCTTGACCCACCCCAGCAGTGGCGAGCACAAGGTCACCGTCAAAGGTGAGTTCTGCTGGCCAGGGTGCCAGACTCTGGCAGGTGCCAGTGCTCCCTGAGCCTCACCTGTCCCCTCCTTGCAGTTGTGGCTGCCAATGACCTCAAGTGGCAGACCTCGGGCATCTTCCGGCCCTTCATCGAGGTCAACATCATCGGACCCCACCTTAGTGACAAGAAAAGGAAATTTGCCACCAAATCCAAGAACAACAGCTGGGCCCCCAAGTACAATGAGAGCTTCCAGTTGTAAGTGGCACCATGGGCTGGGGATGTGGGGATGGGCTGGGGGACATGTCCCCAGCGCCTGGGGACCTCCTGGGGTCTGCTAGGGAGTTTGCTCATCCCCAGTGGCATGCTTCAGGTATTTTCTCATTGGTAAAAGCAGGGAGAGGGGAACAGGAGTAAAAAGAAAAAGGCTTTCCTAGGGGTGGGCTAGGGGTGAAGTGTGACCCCCTCTGCCAACACTGCCCGTCCCTTGCCTCCCCTCAGCACGCTGGGGACAGAGACGGGCCCCGAGTGCTACGAGCTGCAGGTGTGTGTGAAGGATTACTGCTTCGCCCGGGAGGACCGCACCGTGGGCATCGCCGTGCTGCAGCTGCGGGACATCCTGCAGCGCCCCGGCTGCGCCTGCTGGCTGCCCCTGGGCCGCCGCATCCACATGGACGACACCGGGCTCACCGTGCTCCGCATCCTCTCCCAGCGCAACAACGACGAGGTGGCCAAGGAGTTCGTCAAGCTCAAGTCGGACACGCGCTCGGCCGAGGAGGGCAGCAGTTAAAGTCCTTTGGTCCCCCAGCCCTCGCACCCCGCTCCCGGCCCCCTGACAATCCTCTAGCCGTGTATAAGCCATAGGAGTGGCCACAGAGGAGTCACTGCCCCGGCCCTGGGGAGGGGGTGCTGTGGCTGCAGTGACAGACCCTCCCCTCCCTCCCTGGCCACGCTGCCTGGGTGACAGCGGTGCCGAGCACAGCCAGGCCCCCGTCACACCCTGCAGGAAGGTGCTGGGGTTGGGGGGGCTGCAGGGAAGGGCTGGAGCCGAGCCTGGGTGAGGGGAGCAATCTGCCCTTCCCCAGCCTGAGATGGAGGAGCCCCAGTGGCCCATCCCTGAACCTCCACTGTCCCAGCCAGCCCCAAACCTCACTGAGTGACACAAGGAAAAGGCTGTGGGTGGTGTGTGTGTCTCATGCCATGTGTGGGTGTTGGTGAGTGGCTGGCACAGCGTGATGGCCCCTTGTCCCCATCCCTGAGCGTTGTGGTGTGTCCTGAGGGCAGGGCAGCTGCCAGTCCTGAGCACATATGTGTACATATGTAAATAGCTGTACATACAGGGCAGCTGGACAGGCTGTGTCCTGCACCCGGAAGGGCTATTGGGGCTGTTGGGTTGGTGGGTGCAGCCCCCACGGGCCCTGCACAGGGTCCCCTCCCTGGCTGGCAGCAGCATCATCAGGGTCGGGAGCAGCAGGGAGCAGCCCCCGGCCCATATCCTGTCTTCCCTGCCTTGCTGCCACAGTGGGCTACTCCACTGCCCCCCTCAAGGTGCCAGGGCTTGGGGAGGCAGAGGCTGGGGGCACCAGAGCAGAGGGACTCATTCCTCTTTGCTCTGGCTGGTGGGGAGCAGCATCCCTGAGCAGCACAGCCCACGGGATCTCCTTGGCGCAAGCAAAACCCTTCCCACCCTGCCCCAGAGAAGCCGTCCCTCCAGTCCCCCAGTAAGCACCAGTTCTGTGCCCCCCAGTTCCCCAGTGAGCACCATTTCTGTGTGCTAAGTGGTGTGCATGTCTCGTGCGAGTGCCTGGGAGGCCTGGGTGTGTGGTGCTGGGGTGGCCACCCCAGCTGGCCAGTTTGCCCCAAGTCCTGGGGCAGACAGAGGCCTCATGACCCCACAAGACAATACAGCTCTCTCAGCCCCCTCCCATCCCAAAACAGGGTACCCCAAGTGACCCCCACGCTCCTTTATCTAGAGGGTTTGCCTGGGACCAAAGGGTTTCACTTTGCTCTCTTTCTGTTCAATGTTTACACCCTTTTTCTACTGGCTGCTCCTGCCCGGCCAGGCTGGGGCTCGGCCCCGCAGCCCGACCGTGGTGCCCCTGGCCCTGTGCCCCTCCCCAGACTGTCCTGTTTGGCATGTGATTGAACTGACCAATTCTGCTCCTGTAGCACAGTGTCACCGATGCCTGTGTGTCTGTCCCGCCCATGGCGGCGGCTCCCATGGATGCATGACAGTGAGATGTTTTGCACTATTTTGAATTTTTTGGGCTCTGTAAAAATATTTTATTATAACTGACATTAAAAAGCACACCCTTCACTGCGGCTCCTGTGGGGAGTTGGGAGGGGAGAGGCACCTGGGGGGCTTCCCAGCCCCACTCCCATCCCAGTGCAGCACTTCCACCTTTAAAGGGAAAACCAGGGATAGCAACCTCAAGGATAACCAGCTCCAAGTATAACCAGCTCCAAGCCCAGGGATGATCCCTGTTGCCAGTCAACCTCCCTGAGGGTGCCTTTGCAAAACCAAGGACAGGTGTTAAATGGAATTACAGGAGCACAGAATCCTGGACTATCCTGAGCTGGAAGGGACCCACAGGGATCATTGAGCCCAGCCCCTGTCCCTGCACAGACCCCCCAACAATCCCACCCTGAGCATCCCTGAGAGCGCTGTCCAAACGCTCCTGGAGCTCTGGGACCATTCCCTGGGGAGCCTGGGCAGTGCCCAGCACCCTCGGGGGCAAGAACCTTCCCCTGAGCTCCATCCCAAGCCCTGGCACAGCTCCAGCCCTTCCTGGGCTCCTGTCCCTGGCCCAGAGCAGAGCTCAGCCCCTGCCCCTCTGCCTCCCCTCGGGAGGAGCTGCAGAGCTGGGACAGGCGTGTCCTGGGAGGTGACACTATTCCCAAGCACAATTCTGATAATTCTCAGGCATGGGAGTGATCAGGGACAGCCAGCACAGCCTCATGGAGGGCAAGCCCATCCCTCGCTGGTCTCGTTGCCTTCCATGATGGGGTGACTCCATCAGCAGAAAAAGGATGAGCTGTTGATGGCACTGTCTGGACTTCTGTGAGGCTTTTGACATACTCCCTCAAAACACTTTCCACACAGCTGTGGGGGAGGAGGTGGAGAATTTGGGAGGGAAGTTGAGCCTGTGGAGGAGGGAGAGGTTGGGGGACGTTGTTTTATGATTTACTTTTCTTTCCCATGACCCTCAGAGGAATTGATTAACAACAATTTAAACAACATAATCATTTTATGCACCAGCTGCACACTGTGAGCAGATCAATAAATACAGTCCATGAGAGAGTTGCCCTCAAACCCTGTTCAGTAAGTCCAAGTGAAGCTCTGAGTGAGCCTGGTGGTCTCTTGGTCTGTGAGTTCTAGGATGCAATGCTGGGCACTGGAAAACCCAAACCCACCTCAAGTGGGAAAATGGAGTCCCTCCCAGCACAGGACATGGTGTGACCAAACTCGTTTAAGCCTGGAGAAGAGATGGCTCTAGGGAGGCCTCAGAGCACCTTTTAGTGCCTAAAGGGGCTCCAGAAGATCTGGAGAGGGACTTTGGACAAGGGCCTGCTGGGTCAGGACACAGGGAATGGTTTCCCACTGCCAGAGGGCAGGATTGGCTATTACTGGTCCATCTTCCCACCATCAAATCTTACCTCAGTCACAGAGTGGAAAACAGTTGGGTTCTTGGATTTAAAGTCCCTCTGAGCCCTGACTCTCATGACACCATCCTACCACCTTCATGCACCTCTCAGTCCTAAGGTTCCCAAAGCCATTATAACTCAAGACCAGGACACAGCATTTTCATGGGATTAGTTCATCTACTCCTGAAATATGAGGAGAATACTCCTGAATTATGAGGAAAGGGGAAGGCTTGGCTTCAGGAGATATTGCAGTTCCTCAGAGATATTCCTTGAGAGAGGACGCCATGGCACAGTCTAACTGGAACTGTACAGGTGGGTGAGGGAGGAGTGTACAGTTCTTTACTCCTTCTCAAGAGAAGCCCAACTGTATTAACTGCACCAAGCATTTCTAGAAATGCTCCTGTTCCAGCTGGTGGCATTACTCCTGCCAACACTCCTAACCCTAACAAGCTGAGGAGCTGAAGTCTGCATGTCATCAGCTAAGCTAGGTCATTCAAATAAATCCTCCCTGGAAGGATTCCTGGAATCCCAGGAAGCAGATAAGTCTGTTCCAAGCCTGCTGACCAACGCTTCTCTAAGAGCTAAAGAGCTCCCTCACACCTCTCTCCCTCCTTAAACTCCCTCCCAGCACCCTACATCTATGCCAGAGTTCCATGCAAAGACTTTTATTAGCTTCAAAGGATTAAAAGGTGGCCCAACAACCCAGTGAAAACTCAAAGGGTGCTGAATCCAAACTTCAGAGGGTTCAGACACCTCGAAATGGGACACTGGCAGCAGCCCAGGGGCAGCTCCAGGCTCAGAGGTGGCCAAGGAAGACCAGGCTGAGGGTCTCAGGGATGTGGAGCTCCTCCAGGTGCAGGGGAGGCGGTGAAGGGCAGCTGCACAGGCAAGATGTGGTTGATGCTCACCAGGAGCTGGTCAATCCCTCCCCGTGCTGGTCCTGCAGTTGCCTCTGTGGGGACAGTGGTCAGATTGGAACTGTCCCAGTGTGGGGGTGTCCATGCAGGGCAGCTCCTCCCAGCCCCTCTCACCTCCCCACTGCTGAGGAAGAGGAGGCTGAGTCCAGCCCCATGGCCAGGGTGTAAGCCCAGAGGATCTTCATAGCCTGGAGGAGAGGGTGGGGACATGGAAAGGGAAGGGCCGGGCAATCCTGGCACTCCTGGGTACAGCGTGGTCCCCAGGCCAGCCAGGAAAGGGGTTGCCCAGAGGCTCCAGTTTTCCTGCCAGGCCCTCACCCTGTGCCAGGCCACCTCATCCTGCAGGTTCTCATAGTCCTGCTCCAGGTGGGCACATTTCTGCACCAGGCTCCAGCAGCGCTCCTGCTCCTTCTCCAGCTCTTGCAGCCGCCTCTGTCTCTGCTGCAGCGCAGTGGGGACACACACAGCGCAGTGGGGACACACACAACACGCTGGGGACAGACACAGCACAATGGGGACAGACACAGCACGGTGGGGACAGACACAGTGTGGTGGGGACACACACAGCTCGGTGGGGACACACACAGCATGGTGGGGACAGACACAGCACGGTGGGGACACACACAGCACAGTGGGGACAGACACAGCATGGTGGGGACACACACAGCACGGTGGGGACACACACAGCTCGGTGGGGACACACACAGCACGGTGGGGACACACAAAGCACGGTGGGGACACACACGACCATGCAGAGACACATCGAGCCTGCAGCACCTGCCCATGCCCAGGGGGATAAGGGGCTCAGAGCACCCATTTTACCTTCCAGATCCTGTGACTGCTCCAACATGCGCTGGGTCAGGGCATCCTTCTCCTCCCCCAGCTCCATCTCCACCGAGCACTGCAGGAAGGCAGAAGGAACTACAGCCTGATCCCTGCCCAGAGGGCTCCCTCCAGGAACCACCACATGTTCCCAGGAGAGCCCTGTGGAGCCCCAGAAGAGCAGGAGCATCCCCCAACAGACCTGCCCAAGCTCCTTGACCTCCGGGCCCAGGCATCTGTGCCAGCTGCTGGACCTGGGCATCATGGGCTGTGTCCTCCTGCAGCCACTGCATCTCATCCACAGGCACTGCAGCTCCTCAGCCCTGAGCCCTGGGAGCTGCTCCTCCTGCTCCTGCTCTCCTCTCCTCACCTCCTGGGCCTGAGGTGAGGGGCAGAGCTGATGCCCTTTGGTTTTGCCTTTTTCTTTCTGTTCTATGTTATCTGTGTTTGTCACACATATATTTGTAACTCTGTAGCCTATTGTATTTGTTACTATTTTCCCCGGCACTTTTCCATGGCCTTTCCCCAAGCAGAAAGACAAAACAAATTCCAAAACCCCAAGCCCCGGGAGGTGCAGGGCTACTCTGCTATCTTGGTTCTTCCTGGGAACCAAGGCTGAGAACAACTCTTGGAGATACATTTCATGGACAAGGTCCAGCTAGTACCAAGGCAGGGGGCTCCAGAGAAGGGGTTTGACCTGGGGGGGAAATGGAATCACCACTTGTCCTCCTAATTGGTGCTTTTTATCAATTATGCTAATTTCCTAAAACCTATAAATATGTGCTCATCCCAATGGGATTTGGCTTTTGTGGACATCTTTCCACAACTGTCTCTGAAGGCCTTTATGATGGAATAGAGAAAATAAAGATCCACTCTTATATTACCTCCTTACTAAAATTAACTTGAGTTTCATTTCTGGGTTGGGAAAAAGGCAACAGAGCATCAGGTAGGGCTGGGAACAGAAGCAGGGACTCATCCCCACTTGGCACATCACTGAGAGCCCCATGGACTCAGAGACTGCCCCTCTGTAATAAGACCCCATTTCCCACCATCTCATTGGAGTTGTGAGCCTTGGAATCCCCCCCATACAGAGCTCAGGCCTGGGAGAGCAGCTCTCCCTGCCCTGCCACCCCCATGGGCTCTAAAGCCATGGCAAAGCTCATGGGAGGACTCCTTCATCCCTTCCCCTCCTCCAGGCTGATCCAGCAGGATTACCCTGCCCTGGTTCCTCTGACTCCCAGACAGGATCACACCACCTCCCTCATCCTCTAGAGACACCCCCAGAACTGGAGCAGCGACAGAGCAGAGAAACCCAGATGGTGAAAAGGAATGCTGCCAGCAGCAGAGTGGAACATGTCACACCAGAACTGTCCCTGGCACATGGCACTGCTGCAAGGCTGCGCCCAGGAGAGTGCCCCACCCATCTCAATGCCACCAAGGAGCACAGAAATCCAGAAACAAAGCCCAGAGGCACAACTTCTCCTGGGGACCCATGTCAGGCAATCAGCTCCTGCCCCAGGCCCAGGAGGAGCTGGGACAGGGCCAGGTAAGGGGTGGTCAGCACAAAGCTCTTGCCCCTGGGACCCACGGGCTCATCCAGCCTGCACTCAGCTGGATCACCTCCATCTCCTGCCCCTGTGCAGCTGCTTGAGTGAGACAGCAGCTGGGTCACACAGCCTTGCAGAGCCACACCATCTGTGGGGACAGAGACAGGGCAGTGGCAAGAACCTTCCCAGGTGCTCCTTACCTTCTGCTAGGTGCATGGAGGGTGGAAGGGAGAAACAACAGCATTGCAGACATGGAAGCATCAATAACCTTGAGGATTCTGAGCAGGGACATGGCCAAGGTGGATCCCAAAATGGGGAAGTCGAAGCAAGGGAAATGGAGCAGGGAGCACCTACAGCTCATGACACACACACAAATGGCTGGAGCTGTGTCAGGGCTGGGGATGGAGCTCAGGGAAAGGTTCTTGCCCCCAAGGGTGCTGGGCACTGCCCAGGCTCCCCAGGGAATGGTCCCAGAGCTCCAGGAGCGTTTGGACAGCGCTCTCAGGGATGCTCAGGGTGGGATTGTTGGGGAGTCTGTGCAGGGACAGGGGCTGAACTCCGTTGTTGTTGGTCCCTTTCCACCCAGGATATTCCAGGACTCTGCTCTCAGGGCACCCTGACCCAGGCCAGCACACAGGGATTTACCTCCTGCACCGTCAGTCCCGCTCAGGCTCCCACAGCTCACCCAGGCTTTGCCTGCTCAGCACCTGCCCAGGGGATCTCACCTGGCTGGCTCACAGCAGCCCCTCAGGAACAGCATCCCTGTTCTCCACAAACCCATCACACCTGGCAGGACACAACACCTGCCCCAGCCTCAGCCTGCAGCTTCCCAGAGCAGTTTGGTGCAGAGCTCTGCTCGGACACACTCCAAGCACTTGGGAAATGTCCATGCAGAAGTCACAAGTGGTGGTGGCCACACTGCTTCTCTTGCCCTGCTGTGAGGCTGCTGATGGGAACCAGCACAGTTTCCATAGTTTTACCCCCAGATAAGGAGTTTCAGCCCAGCAGGACCCACCTCCCACCTGGGAGGGTGCAGAAGGTGCCATCATGATCTCCAGACAGGGAACCACTTGTGCAGAGCCCCTCCCCATCCCACCCCACCCACAGCATTCCCTACCTTTCCAGCAAAGTGGGAGACAATGAAAGTATCCACGGGTCTCTCATGGTTTTGGAAGTGGGAGATGCTGAGGGGGGTCTGGTAAAGTTTCTGGGCCCAGCTCCCATCACTGCCTTGAGGCATCTGAAAAGTAAACAGTTCAGAGAGGGCAGTGGGGGGGCTCTGGGTGGTCACAGCAGCCTGTTCCCAGCAGCTCTCACCCACCCTGCACTCCTCATTCAGCAGGTCTAGGATGCCAGGAGGGCTCTCAAGGAGCTCCAGGCATGGCTGGTTGTCATGGAAGATGAAAAACACCCAAGGAATCCCCTCAGTCGTGTACTCCTCCTAATCCAGCTTGAAGATGTGCTGGAAGGCAGAAACAGGAAATCTGGAGTGGCTAGGAGGGGACAAAAGTGCTCAGCCCCAAGCAGCAACTTGGTTTCCATATGAGCCCATAGCAGCCCTTTCTGTAGAGAATTTTGGGAGAGAGCAGGGACTGTGCTGAGCCCTGGGCTTGCAGGGGCTGCAGCACAGCCAGGGTGGAGACAGAGACACAAAATCAGCAGGGACATGCAAGGCCCCCCCTCAGTGGCTCCCAGCAAAGGGACACACCTGGGGACACCCCTGGGCAATACCCACCAGGTGAGAGTGCTGCTGGAGCTTCTCGTTGGGGTAGTTGATGCAGAACTGCTCCAAACTGTTGTGCTCAAACATCTGAGACCTGTGGGCAGCAGAGACCAGTGTGAGGCACCTCCCAGTCAGGGCCTCCTCAGCTCAGCTGTCCCCACTGCAGGGACAGGGACAGGGACAAGCACGGCTGTGTCCCAACTGCAGCAGGGCCAGGGTCAAGTCCTTCCAGGCAGGCCAGGAGAGGGGAGCTGCTCCTACCCAGAGATGTCCAGGATACCAGTGGAGGTGTGGTGACCCCCCAGTGACTGCAGGGCGCGGCTGACCCTCCTCCCCATCCAGCTGAAGACCCGTCTGTGCATGTGCTTGGCCAGGGCATCCCAGGGATCCTGCCTGGACAGCAGCGTCACAAAGTCTCACCAGCAGTGACCAGCTTGGGGTGGCAGAGCCAGAGCATCACCTGTGACACCTCCACGCCCTGCAGAGCACGGAATAGCCCCGGGGCCTTGCTGCCTGGCTGCAAAGGGACAGTCCTGCTCACTGAGGCTGGCCTGGCTGCAGCTCTGGGGACAGTTTGGGGTGGCATCAAGCCATCTCCTATCTCCGCAACACAGCTGTCCCCAGGCCCATGCCACCCTCTGATCACAGCATGTCCCAAGTGCAGAGGATGGCAGCCAAGATGCTGAACAGCTCCAGCTGCTCGGACTCAGTGACACCTGCAGGTGCAGCAAGGGAGGGGTCCCTCATGCCCACCGACATGAGGGACCCCCAGGCTGCCCCCACAAAGCAGAGGGATGGAATTCTCAGTAAACAGACAGGCTCCCCAGCACTACTAGCCCAGGGTCAGGGTGAGGACAGGGGGACAGAGCCCTGGCACAGCTCTGCTCACCCCTGCACAGCCAGGACCTTACCCAGGAGGAACAGGGAGTGCCAGGTGCTCTCCAAGTCCTCGGCATCTCTGGGCACTGGAGCATTAGCCCTGGCAGGTGCAGTGGAAGGACCCTGTCCCACCTGACAGGGACACGTGTCAGGCTGGGACCCAGCACAGCCCTGCCCCATGGGGCTCCAAACCACCCCCTCCCAGCCCTGGGCATCCAGCAGGAAGAAGGCCACAGGATGCCCAGAGCAGCTGTGCCTGCCCCATCCCTGGAAGTGTTCCAAGCCGGGTTGGATGGGGCTTGGAGCATCCTGGGATAATGAAAGGTGTCCCTGCCATGGCAAAGGACAGAAGGAGATGAGCTTTGAGGTCCCTCCCTACCCAAATCATTCTGTGATTCTGTGATTATCATCAGCAGAGCCCCCTCCAGCACCCAGCCAGCAGCTGGGAGGGCAGGAAGGGCTGGTGCTGCCCAGCATGGGATAGGCTGGCAGAGATGGGGGTTGTGGGGACATGTGGGGACATTCACAGAGACACAGGCCCTGGAGCTCGGGAAGAGCTGGTAGATGTGGTAGCTCATCTGCTCTTTTGCCTGTGGATGAACAAGAATGTCA
The DNA here is from genome assembly GCA_013397375.1 of Toxostoma redivivum. Classification (NCBI taxonomy): domain Eukaryota; kingdom Metazoa; phylum Chordata; class Aves; order Passeriformes; family Mimidae; genus Toxostoma; species Toxostoma redivivum. The sequence goes on along the minus strand of VXBI01000154.1, from coordinate 212,611 downwards.
CTCTGAAGTCAGGTCACCATGGGCCACCCTGCAGCAGCACAGCAGCCCCAGATTTGGGGCTTTGTACCTTCCCCCCTCCCGGCTCAACTCAGCAGCACTGGGGTCACATCCCCCAGTGATGCTCAGAAAGAACAACCTCCCACTTCATCCCTGTGCCACCCCAGAGACCCACCTGGAAGGGGCACAGGACTTCTCTTTGATAGAGGCCCCTGTGACATTGTCTTGGATAAATCCAATCTCTAAGTACTTCTCAAAGCAGCTGCTGTTGTCATTCCTGGTTGCTTTTGCATTTCCAAATGCCTGGCAAACAGGGAGGGAGGACGTTTGAGCTGACCCCAGAACTCCAGGTGCTCTGGGGAGGTTCAGTCCCTGCCACTCATTTCCCAGGTCAGTAAATGAGCCCTCCAGAGCCATGGGAAGGGGGTGAAGCTCCCTCCAGCTCCTTCACAGTGCTGTGGGTGGGACCCCTGAGTCCCTGCAGGTCCGTGCAGGGCCCCCAGAGCCATGGGGTCCCCCATAGCCATGGTGTGACCCTCCCCTGCTGCTCCTGCCAGTCTTCCTGATGCCTTTTTCACTGACCCTAAAAATATGAATCAAACACATTAGAGTGATTAAAGGGTACCTTTATATGAAGATCCTCAGGTGCACAGATTTGTCATCTAGAAAAGGCCAAAGATGCACCCTGCCTGTGACAAGTCTAGGGTTTTTATGGATTCTGCAAATTACCATATCTGACAAGAATCCTTCAATTAGAAAAGCATCTGCTGAAGTAATTCCCTCAGTTCTAGCACCCTGTGGGTTCCCCCCTTAGGATAAGATCCAGGCCCTGTTTACAAAAGGATGTCTCAGAGAGCTGGTTTCAGCCTTGGTTTCCAAGTCAAACCAAGATAGCACAGGAATCCTGGAAGTTGTATTGCTCTTCTGCCTGGGGAAAGTGTGGAACTAGGCTACAATATGAAGCTACAAAGCAACAACTAAAGGATAGAGAGAATATATAATACAAAAGGGTAAACCCAAATGGGTAAAATCCTGCCTGCAGCCCTTTATGGCCGGTAACTGCTGCTAATTGGAGGAGGAGGGGATAATGTTCCCCCCTTCTGTCCCCCAGCCCCTCCCCAGGCTGGAGGAGCTCCTGGGCCTGCAGCACCCCGAGGCCCCTCCCAGCTCGGGCACCTCGGTAGCCCTGATTTGGGACAAGCCCAAGGTCCCCATAAGAGGCACCCCAAGACCTCCCTTGGGGCATACAGAGAAGCCTCATCAGGCACCCCAGCACGGGACACCCCAAACTCTAACTCCCCTCCCACCTGTGACACCCCAAGATCCCCTCGAGGGCAACCAGAGACCTCTCCTGTTTAGGATACCCCAAAACTGTCCTCATCCCACCCATAGCCCCTCCAGGTCCCTCATGCAGGGCACCCCAAGGCCCCCCAGGCCACCCCACAGCTCAGCCCCCTCCTACCCTAAGGACAGAGACTCCAGTAAGGATGGAAAGCAGCCACCCTTGCACTGGTGGTGCTCTGAGACTTCTGGGTGTCATAAAAGTGTCACTGTCTGGGTCCCCACTGCCCAGGGGTGCCACTGTGAGGCCATTTGCCACAGCCCCAGCTGCCCATGTGTCTCCACAGCCCTGGGTGCTGCTCCCAGCACATCCCTGCTGTCCCCACACCCACAGTGGACAGGCCAACCCTGAAGGGCCAGAATGAAGCCCTGGTGCCACACAGAGGGTGCAGGTGGGGACAACAGGGTGTCCAAGTGAGGTGAGGGATCACGAGCTTGGAGAATGGTTTGGGTTGGAAGGGACATCCCATACATTAAAGCTCATCCAGTTCCACCTCTGCCATGGGCAGGGACACCTTCCACTGTCCCAGGTCACTCCAAGCCCAATGTCCCCCCTGGCCTCGGGCACTCCCAGGGATCCAGGGGCAGCCACAGCTGCTCTGGGCACCCTGTGCCAGGGCTCCCCACCCTCCCAGGGAACAATTCCTTCCCAACATCCCATCCAGCCCTGCCCTCTAGCAGTGGAAGCCATTCCCTGGGTCCTGTCCCTCCATCCCTTGTCCCCAGTCCCTCTCCAGCTCTCCTGGAGCCCCTTCAGGCCCTGCAAGGGGCTCTCAGCTCTCCCTGGATCCTTCTCCTCTCCAGGTGAGCACCCCCAGCTCTCCCAGGCTGTCCCCAGAGCAGAGGGGCTCCAGCCCTTGGAGCATCTCCGTGGTTCCTCTGGCCTGGCTCCAGCAGCTCCACGTCCTCCTGCTGCTGTTCCCCAGGGCTGGGGCAGCTCTGCAGGTGGGGTCTCACCTGAGTGGGGCAGAGGGGCAGAATCCCCCCCTGCCCTGCTGCCCACACTGGGGGCTCAGCCCAGGGCATGGATGGATTTTGGGACTGGGACCTGTTCAGCAGCACCACAATGCCTGGAGCAGGAGCACCTGTGGGGATAAGGAGAAGCCAGACCCACAGCAGGGTCACCGAGCCCAAAGAGGGACAAATCCACCTGTGGGAGGTGGCAGATTCCCCACTGGTTCCTGCTCCTGTCCCAAGCTGGCACTTTCCTCCCTGGGCCCAAGGAAATGGGAACAGGTACCAAGAGGCTCCAGGCAGGGAGACACTGTAGCTAGCACAAGAATTCATATATAGTAAAAAGTCTTTATTAAGAAGGCTTTGAAGTCAAAAAATAAAACTCTTGATACAATTTTCATAACCGTCAAGTCAGCTCAGCAAATATATAATCAGTACTTTAGCCATGTAAGGTTAAAGGTCCGTTATTTTCTTCTTAAAATAAAATATATTTTAGTTTTTAAAATTTATTCAATAAAGTACATATTTTCCTATAAATTCCCTACATATACATAAAGAGGTAAAAAATAAAAAAAAAATAAAACAAAAACAAACAAAACCCCCCCAAACCCAATCAAAGAACAAAAAAGCAAACCAAAAACGAAACAAAATAAAATCCCCAAACCAACCCCAAAATAAAATGGAGATAGAAATCTGTCTGGTTTTTGTGACATGGTGTGCTAACTGTGCCCCCTCCATTCCACAACCTCCTGACCTCACATCACACATTTCTGGGCAGTTTTCACATTGGCAAAATACAAGCTAGACCTGCATTACAAAAAAAAAATAAAATATATATATATATACTGCAACGTAGGGTAAGTACATGATAACTGTTTTGGAGATGTTGGAACCGTGGTTGGGGATGAATTGTGACCTGTGTGGGAAAGTGACTTCCTCTTAATAATTGTATAAATCTTTTATATTCTGTATATTGGGATTATTCTATAGTCTCAGAAGACCTGAGATTTTGACCGTATTCTGTGTTCATCTCACCCTCCAGCTGGAACCCTGGAACCAGTTTCACTTTTTCTTAGAAGATAGTTAATTTCATTTAGAGGAGTGAGAACTATTATTACTGCTACCACCGCGGACCTTCGCTATTGGAGCTCTGAGTNCCGCCCCGTGCGCCCATCACTTCTGTAATTAAATAAAAAGCTCCGTTTAAACAGTATAAAGTCCTTAAAACGCCGTGGTGTTGGGGTGGAGGGGGGTCACCGAGCGAGCCCCCGGGCTAGGAGAAGATGTGGATGGCTTGGGTGGCGGGCACGTGGCACGCGGGGCACTGCGGCTGTGCCCGGCCGCAGATGCGCAGCGCGCACTCCATGCAGAACAGGTTGTGGCCGCAGGGCACCAGCGCGGCCATCACCTCGCTCTCCAGGCACACCATGCACTCCCGGGAGCTCTTGCGGTGCCCGTCAGAGCTGCTCGAGTCGGTGGGCGAGCCCGAGGCGGCCGAGATGCTGCCGGGCAGCGAGGAGGAGGAGGAGTAGCCGGTGCTGTTGGAGAAGGAGGAGAGCGAGCCCTGGGCGGGCAGCCAGGCCAGGGCGCCGGCGGGGTCGCTGGGGATGCGCCGCGCCGAGGGGTGCTCCAGCCCCGCCGCCCCGCTCTCGGGCAGGGTGGGCGAGTGGCGCGGCGTGGCCGGGCCGCTGTTGCGTCTCTGCGAGCTGTTGATGGAGGAGCAGCTGCTGAAGGCCTGCAGGGGGTTGCCCGAGCGCTCGAAGGGCGACCAGATGGTGGTGGTGGGCGTGGTGAGGTCGAGGGCCAGGAAGTCGAAGCCGAAGTCGCACTCGTCGGAGCCCAGCGCGGCCGGGGGCTCGCTGAAGGTGCTGTAGGGGCTGGTGGGGCTGGCGGCCGCCACGCGCCCGCTGTAGAAGGACTCGGTGGAGCCGCTGCCCAGGGAGCTGAGGCTGTCGTTGCGCAGCGCGGCCGAGGGGCGCTGGGCCGGGTGCGGGGCCTTGGCCCACGGGGCGGCCGCGCTGCCCTGCAGCTCCAGGCACACGTCGGTGCCGTTGGAGTGGAAGTCGTTGTCGGCGTTGACGTCGATGAAGGAGCCTGTCCTCATGGTGATGTGCGCCTCGATCTCCTCGCGCGCCCGGTCCACGTTCTCGGGCATGCCCGTCACCTCGAACACGGGCTCCTTGTCCCGGCTGGGCGTCACGATGTACGTGTGCGTCTGCTGCTGGATGCGCTTGATGGTGGCTCCCCGCGGTCCCACCACCAGCCCCACCACGCGGTAGGGGACCCTCACCTGGATGGTGGTCTGGCCCGGCAGGTTGGGGGGCCCCTGCATGGCCCCTGCCAGCCCGTTGACTTTGTTGCGCGTGGCCCGGATCATGGAGAAGTGCTCGGCGGCAGAGAGGATCTCCCGCTTGGCCATCTCCACGTCCTCCTTCCTGCCAGTGACGATGAACACGGGCTCCTCGCCCCTGACCGGTGTCTTGATGTACGTGTTGGTCTTGGCACGCAGGGCTTTGATTTTGCAGCCTGCAGGGCAAGGAGAAGGGGGGAAAATGACACATCAATGCTGAGACATCATGGTGACCCTCTGCTCACCCAGGATGGGACACAGTGGACCAGCAGGAACCAGCAGGAACCTTTGGCTCTGCATCTGCAGCAGGAACACTCTTGGAGAGAAGGGTCCCTCCTGCCTCCGAGGCAGATGAGGGCTCATGGCTGAGTGATGGGGGGCTGCCCTGGCTTCTCCCAGCTCCTGGCACTGTTCTGACCCTTAGGGTGGGATCCCTGCTGGGGATCAGCAGGATGCATACTGCAGCCCTGCTCCAGAGGGGTGGGACAGGTGTGGGCAGAGGTGCCAGGACAGGCAGCCATGGGGGCACCATCAGGGCCACTGAGCAGGCGAGAAACTGGATTCACTCCAGAGGTGTTTAAGGAAGTACAGGGAAAAAAAAAGATGTCAAGATGGAAAGGAAGGAAGAGGTTGTTTGGATCCTGCAGGTCCACTGACACCTCTGAGGAATGGCCCTGGATGCACTCCTGGAGACAGGGGAGCTGGACCTCCCCAAGGCAGGGGACACAGCCACTCCCTTGTGCCACAGGAGGGATCCCCAGTGCCTGGCTGGGGCAGGGGTCTCCCTGGGCTCCTGCTCTCCCTGTTCTGCTTCCCCTGCAGGAGGAAGGTGATTCAGCAGGCAGAACTGCCCGTGGCTGGCTGTGGGACTGTGAGATGGTGCTGCAGCTCTGCCTTTGCCCCGTGCAGCCCTGGGCACAGCCCTGTCCCAGCCCCTGGGCTCTGCCTGCAGGTCCCGGCAGCATCATCCAGCCAAAGGCTCCCGCTCTCCTCTGGGGCTGCAAAAGGCTCCAACTGTCCTCCAGGGCCACTTTGTTCTGCTCCAGTGAGGAGCAGTCAGTCTGCAGCTGCCAGTCCAGCTCCACTCCCTGCACCCCCAGCCCTAATTGCATCCACTCTTCCTTAAGTCCCTGTGAACCAGGCACAGTGCAAGTGGAGCTGAGTTCAGTGGCCACTGGCACACAGCAGTGAATGACCCCCGTCTGCCCCCTCCCACCCCTGAGCTTTGCAGGACCTCCAACACAAAGTTGGGAGCCAGCAGGGATGGAGGGTGCTCCATGGGAGCTCTGAGCTGTCCCTGTCCATGGCTGCTGCAAATCCTGTGGATAAACAGCTTCACTCCCCCGGGGACGACCGAGCAGCTGCCAGTGCCTGCCTGGCTCCTCTGTGAGCAGCTCAGGGCACTCCTTCCCCTCCTCCTCTTCCCAGACGCTCCCTGAGGAAGGGCAGGGCTGCTCTTCCAGCTGTGAGGCTGGAGAAGGAGAGGCCTTGAAGGATGAAGGGCCTCAGCACATGAAAGATGCAGAGCAGCTGGAGAGAGTCCAGAGAGATGCTCCAAGGGCTGGAGCCCCTCTGCTCTGGGGACAGGCTGGGAGAGCTGGGGGGGCTCACCTGGAGAGGAGAAGGATCCAGGGAGAGCTGAGAGCCCCTTGCAGGGCCTAAAGGGGCTCCAGGAGAGCTGGAGAGGGACTGGGGACAAGGGATGGAGGGACAGGACCCAGGGAATGGCTTCCACTGCCAGAAGGCAGGGCTGGATGGGATCTTGGGAAGGAACTGCTCCCCAAACCCAGTACTGGGTTTCTGTAGCCAGGTTTTGGTAGCAGTGAGGTTAGGGGTGGTTTCTGTGAGCAGCTGCCAGAAGCTTCCCCTGTGTCCAGCAGAGCCAATTCCAGCCAGCTCCAGGATGAACCTGGCACTGACCAAGGCCCAACCCAGCAGAGATGGTGGGGGCACCTCGGGATCATGGATTTGAGAAGGAAAAAAGGTCTTGTGCAATTGTAATTGGGTCTAGAGAAGAGCAGGGTTAGAAGATGTGAGAGGAGCAGCTCTGCAGACACCCAGGACATGGCAGGAGGAGGGGCAGGAGCTGCTCCAGGCACCAGAGCTGAGATTCCCCTGCAGCCTCTGGGGAAAACCATGGGGAAGGCCATGGAAGTGCACAGGGGTGCAGAGATGCACGTGCAGCCCCAGGAGGAGCCCATGCTGGAGCAGGGGCATGCCCAAAGAGGGTGTGACCCCGTGGGAAGCCTGATCTAGAGCAGGGTCCTGGCAGGGACCTGCAGACCCATGGAGAGAGGAGCTCATGCTGGAGCAGATTTGCTGGAAACACTTGTGAGCCTGAGGGGGACCCAGGCTGGGACAGTGTGTGACCTGTGTCCCACGGGAGGGACCCCACACTGGGGCAGGGAAAGGGCTCCACCTCCTCTCCCGAGCAGCAGCAGAACAATGTGGGATGGACTGACTGTGATCTCCATTCCCATCTCCCTGCGCTGCTGGAGGGCAGAGAGAGAGCCCAGGAAGGAGGGAGGGGTAAGGGTAAGGTATTTTTAAGGTTTACTTTACTTCTTATGGTCCTGCTCTGATTTTGTTAGTAATAAATTCAATTAGTGTCCCCAAGTTGAGTCTGTTTTGCCCTTGACAATATTGGGTGGGGTATCTTTCCTTGCCTTTATCTCAACCCATGAACCCTCTGTTGGATTTTCTCTCCCCTGTCCACTTGTGGAGAGCAGTGATGGAGCAGCTTTTATGGGTGCCTGGAACCAGCCAGAGTCAACCCACTACAGTGAAACAGAGTGCCCAGAGCAGCTGTGGCTGCCTCTGGATCCCTGGCAGTGTCCAAGGCCAGGTTGGACAGGGTTTGGAGCAGCCTGGGACAGTGGAAGGTGTCCCTGCCATGACAGGGATGAGCTTTAATATCTCCCCAACACAAACCATTCTGGGATTCTGTGACTCAGCCAGGGCTGGAATGGCACAAGGTTGAGTCAGGTCTGTCCCAACCAGGTCAATCAATCCAGGCTCTCCAGCAGCACCTGGAGAGCAGAGGGAGAAGAGGAGCTGTGGTGTTCCTGCAGCCCCAGGTGTGCTGCAATTCCCAGGGCATTGAGCCTCGTGGATGACAAGAAGTAAAAAACTGTCAGAGAGCAGCAGGAGCTGCCCTGGGTGTCACAGCCAGGCCCTTCTGCAGCACTAACCCCTGGCAGGTGGATTTATGGCTGGGGCACACAGTAAAGCAATGGCCCAAGGACTGGGGCAGGGCAGAACCATGGAAGGTGACATCTACTGGATTATTATCATGTGCCAGCTCCCACAGGGCTGTCCTGGCAGAGGTGCCTACAGCTCCCACGTTCCCCTCCCAGATTTATCCTGCTCTAAGATCTGCCCCTGCTCCACTGCTTGGCAAACCAGAACAAGCCCAGGGCAGTGGGAAGAGGCTCTGCTGGTGCCTCCCATGGGCACCAGCCTCATGCCCAAGGTCCCAAATTCATCCTTTGCAGCATCACAGAATCATGGAATATCCCAACTTGGAAGGGACCCACCAAGATGGAGTCCAGCCCCTATTCCTGCACAGATACCCCAACAGTCCCACCCTGAGCATCCCTGGGGAGCCTGGGCAGTGCCCAGCATCCTCGGGGAGAAGAACCTTTCCCTGAGCTCCATCTCAACCCTCATCAAGTGGCAGTTTCAGGATGTAAAGCCACTGGCAGCTCCAGGAGCTGCATACAGAAGCCACTCAGGAGCCATATCCCATGGGGGACATGGCCCAGTGAGGCTCTTCCTCACACCAGTGGGACCCAAATGATGCCATGTCAGCACTAAAGAGAGGAAGAGTTTGTCTGGCTGCTCCTGCGAGCTCTTCACAGGGACAAAGCCAGAAACCTTGGATAAAAATCAAAGGGGTGCCTGGCCTGGCCAGTCCCACCCTCCTCAAACCAGCAGCACAGGAGTAATGCCCCCAGCCCATGGCTGCTGGATTCTGCCAGGGCCATGGATGGCACCAAACACAGCTGGAGTGGGAGCTGGGTATCCCTGGGGAGGGGTAGGAGAAGATGGCAGATCTGGAAGGGTGGGGGTGTGGGGACACTCCCAGCTGTCCCACAGCCAGGGAGCACCGGCTGGGTGCACTGCCTGAGGCCATGCGCTGGCACCAGCACCAGGAACTGAGCCTGGAGGAGTCTCCAGCATCGGGACACACCAGGGGACCAATCTGTCCTGCCCTGTCCCCAGGCCCAAACTCCTCCTGAGACAGGTGTTGGCCGCAGGGACTGCCAGGCAAAGGTCCCAAAGCCTGGAGGGGGCAGGATAGGCAGGATGAGCTGCAGCCTCCCCAGGCCGGCATTCACAGGAGTGCTGAGCCCCGCCCTGCACAGTGAGCCATGGCTCTGGGACACCAGGAACTGCTGAGGGGACACAAACACAACCTCCCAGCAGGACACCCCTGTCCTGCAGCACACCTGCACACCCGAGGGGCTGAGCCAGGGCTGCCCCTGAGGATGGCACCTCATGGCTGATCCCCCCAGAGCAACATGGAACTGAACTGCAACCTGAGGGCTTAACCAGCAACTGCAGCTGGGAACCATGGAATGGTTTGGGCTGGAAAGGACCTTAGAGTTAATCTTGTTCCACCCCCAGCCATGAGCAGGGATACCCCCCACTATTCCAGGCTGCTCCAAAACCCATATAACCTGGCCTTGGACACTGCCAGGGATCCAGGGGCAGCCACAGCTGCTCTGGCCACCCTGTGCCAGGACCTGCCCACCCTCCCAGGGAACAATTCCTTCCCAAGATCCCATCCAGCCCTGCCCTCTGGCAGTGGAAGCCATTCCCTGGGTCCTATCCCTCCATTCCTTGTCCCTCTCCAGCTCTCCTGAGCCCCTTTAGGCCCTGCAAGGGGCTCTCAGCTCTCCCTGGACCCTCCTCCTCTCCAGGTGAGCACCCCCAGCTCTCCCAGGCTGTCCCCAGAGCAGAGGGGCTCCAGCCCTTGGAGCATCTCCATGGCCTCCCCTGGACTGGCTCCAGCAGCTCCACATTGTTCTTGTACTTGGAATGATCCAGAGCAGTACGAGACATTTCAGATGAACCCCTGCAAACCTCCACCCCAGCACGCTGTGACACCAGCCTGGATGGCCACACCCCTGTGAAGCTGCTGCAGGATCAGGGTCATGCCAGATGTGGCAGGGACCTGGAGCTCCTGGGAGTGCCAGCCCAGGCAGTGCCACACTTCAGCCCAGCAGCAGCAGGTGGCATCCACACATTCCCCTGGCCAAGGGCTGCTGTGCAGCACCAATGGCAACAGAGCACAACAAAGTGCCAGACTTTGCTGCAAGTCTCCACTGAAGCAGCTTTAAAGGTCCAGATAAAACCAGTCCAAAACCAGAGGCAGGATGGAGGGAACACACCCAGGGATACTTCAGCCCCAAGAGCCCTTTGTGAACACCAGAGCCCCAGAGTGGCTCAGCTGCTGTGTTACATCTCTTTGGTGGAGCTCTGAGTCTCAAACTCATGCTGACACCCCACAGTCACACTCAGTTGCCAGCAAACCCAAAGGTCTGACCCCCCCCCTGCAAGTCACAGCCCTCTGTGCCACCACACCCAGCTCTGCTGGGGGGTGAGCAGGACAATCCTCCCAAATTGTCTAAACTCCATGCCCTCTTTCACCCTCTTCCCATCCCACACGGCTCCCAGTATACTCCACTCTGCAAAACTGCCCTGGCTGAACCCATCCCACTTGTCCTTGGGATGGGACACTGATAATTTCTGACAAGAAACTGAATCCCAGGGAATTGTCCCCGGGATAATGGTGGTGATGGAGGCAGCACCCCAGGAAAGGTGGCCACTCTCCCTGGACAGCCCCACTTGGCATCACCAAAGAAAACTTGGCATTCTGCAAGAAAGCCCAGACAAATCAGGGCTGAGACCACTGCAAGAGCCCATGAAAACCAGTACAGCACTGGGAGAGAGGGCTGGGAAGAGCCCCTCCATCCTCTGTGCTCCAGTGACCACACTGGAGGTGATGGATCCCACGCAGCTCATCCACGGCCTGATCCCAGCACAGCCTGGGCAGCCTCTGCTCCCACATCAGCTGCCTCCTGCACACAAGGACAGAGACAGCTCATCCCCTTGCCCAGACCACACCTCTGCTTGGCCAAGGGTTTCTGTGCTGGCAATGCCAGCTCTGAGCTGGTAAAACGCAAAAAGTGCCAGCAGAGCTTTTCTGGAGGAGCCTCTGATGGCAGCAGGTAGGAGGATGGTGTTGGCCACAGGCTTGGGAACCCTCTGGTGCCTCACCCCTGGAGTGCCCTACCCAGGGCTCTTCCTCTTCCCCAGCTCTGCAGCATCTCCTGGTCTCTGAAGCTCCCAGTCCCCTTCGTTTCCAGTGAATGGCACAGGATGGGCCAGGACTGGGGCCAGGCACAGAGGAGAAAATGCTGTATGTCCATCACAGCTCCTCTCCCCATGCTGAGAGCTCCTTCCCAACTCTGCACAGGGAACAAACTCATCCCTGCTGCAGGAAGTGAACACATCACACCTTGGCTTCTCTTCCAGACACTGAAGAGCAGGGCAGGGAGGCTGGCTCCTCTCCTCGGGACACAGTGTGCAGCCAGTGCCAGCTCTCAGATGTACAGGCAGATCCTTCAGCAACCAGATCCATCTGTGTGACCAAGCTCAGGAGTTCCCAGCTCTGCTATGGCACAGCTGGGAGGAGGCAGCCAGGAGGACGTGCCAGGTGCCTCCAAGGACGTGGCACCTGGGCAGCAGACAGCAGAGAGCAGCAACCCAGGGCTCTGAAATGAGATGATTCCTTGCACCCCTGTGATCCATGGTGAGGTTACAGGTGCTCAGGCTGGCCCAGAGAGGCCCATGGTCACTCTGTGCATCCTCTCAGCACTGGAATGCCTGCCACACTCCAGCAGCAAGGAGAGGTGCCATGAGCCATCCTTCCCTGGATCTACCCTTCGAGCATCCCAGCATCTTCTATAAAGAGCAACTTTCCTTTTGTGGAGCTGTGACAGTCCCTGAGTGTCACAGATGGGGAGAGGAGCCGTGGCTCCATCTCATGGGAGGTACCTGGTGTGGGAGGGGAGAGCAGATGCTGCTGGAAATGCCCCTCCGAAGCTGGGGCAGCAGGAATCCACAGCAGCACAGCGCCCATGTGCCAGAGTCAGGGCAGCTCTAACACTGCCCCGTGCTCCTGGCAACTCCTGTTATCCCCACGGCTCTCTCTGCTGGATGGCAACAGGAGCCTGTGCTGCTCCAATCCATGCCCACAGCACTTTTTGGAGATGGTCCCTCCCACGGCAGGAGTCATGACCAGGCTTGCAGGCAAAGGCACAGCCAGGGAATCCCGCCCGGCCATGCAGCCGTGTGGGCAGGGGGAGAGGAGCTGACGATCCCAGCAGGCAGATGCTGCTCCATGGTGTCACTGATGTCAATCTGGACATGGAGTCATGACAAACATTCCTCCAGCTCAGGGAAGAAAACACCAATTTGATTTAGAGAACAAAGATTTACCTGATGGACTGCTGCTGCTCCTTTGTGAAAGGGTTAAATTAGGCTATCTGGAGGAGAGAAACTGAAGAAAAGAAGTTGTGTCCAACTGCCTGTGTCCCATCTCAGGCTGCACAGGACAGGGCATCCATGTGTTGGTCCTGGCTGCCAGGACCTCCTTGGTCCCCACTTGCCACAGTGGCCAGGTCTGGGCAAGGCAGGACAGGTCCCAAAGTGCCCCAAGGTGTGTGGGAGAGATCCTGAGCCTTGCCCTGACTCCAGCCCCTTCCAGGGCACCTGAGATGCACATCTTCATCCTTTTCTATGTTCCACGCATGGCATCACCACAAATTTCTGCTCCCTGGGTAATGACCAGGCTGGGCAGTGAGGGAAAGACAAGAGTGACAGAGCAGTGTTACCAGCAGGGCACGTTTTGTCACCACGATGACGATGGTCCAGCCAAACATCACAAAGCTCAGCTCTACAGCCAGACCCCACTGCCATGGAGCTGCCAAAACTGAGGGAGACTCGCAGGGAGGAGCTGGGAACCAGAAGGACCTGGGAGGCAGCACAGGATGGGTGAGAAGGGCTCTGCTTGGTGTCAGCACTGAGGAATAAGCTTGGTGTTGCTCAGGCTACACCTGAGCATCCTTGCTGTAATCCAGCTGCCAGTGGCATGGAGAGGAGCTGGAGCACAGCCACTGCTGCCAGCCCCGTGTTGCCCAACCACCCCATCCCACAATGGGATCGAGGGTGCTAAGTGCCCCTCCCCCAAAAAAACCCAGTGCAAGGCCACCACACTGCATCCCATCAGGCCAAGAGCAGGAGAGGGACAGGAAACACAAGAAGAAACCCCTGGAGAGGGCTGCTCCTGCTGGGGCTGCAGCAGGGAGCTTCAGCTCACAGCTGGCCCAGGTCACCTCCGAGCCCACACGGTGCCCCTCAAGCACCCCTCCTCAAACCAGTATAATAATTCCTTTGGCAGTATATCTTTCAAAAGTTTCACCAGTCCGTGAAGCTTAGCGAGCACCTGAACTCCACCAAGGTGTTTGGACAGGTACCTGGCTGTGCACCAAACTCCTCGGGGTGCTGGAGGGGCAGCACCGAGGTCTCACCACTCTCAAACACTCAGGGAAAGGAAGGCACCGAGCGGCAGCTCCCGGCTCGAACGCAGCCATTCCCCCGCAGAACCAGCGGGTTCCCAGCACAGCCCAGCCCTCGGCCAGGTTCGGTCTCAAGCCGCCGCACCCCGTGGCTCCGTAGAACTCGGCGGGGCCACCAAAGCCAGGTGTCCATGCAGCCCGGGAGGAGGAGGAGGAGAATCCTCGGGTGCAGGGCGCGGTGCCACGCTCCGCTCCGCTCCCCTGGCTCTGCCCCGCCGCTCGCCCGGCCCGACGGGGTCCGGCCGCCCGGGGGGCCCCCCGGCCGGGGGCTGGGACCGCACAGGGGTGCACGGAAAGTTGGGAGGCCGGGAAGCGGGGCCGGCTGGGAGGCAGCGCAGGCCAATGGGAAGCGCAGAGCATGATGTCACCGCGCTCATCACAGCATGGCTCTGGCTAACAAAGAGAACAATGAGCCTGCCCAGTTCCCCGCTTCCCCCCCGGAAAAAAAGCCCCCCGACCCCCGGCCCGCAGCCCCCCGGGCACAGAGGGCTGGGAGTCGCCGGGCGAGGGCAGGGCTGGGGTGCCAGAGCCCACAAGGGCAAAACACCCCGGAGGTCACGCTCCCTGCCAGGGGATTCCTGTCGGGATCCCTGCGGGCAGCGGCTCTCTTCCTTTTCCTTTTTATTTCTTAAATCCTCCCCCCTAGGTATTTTTGATTTTTCAAGGTGAAAGTTTGGTTTATTTGGTATGTCCTGGAGACAAAGCCCACTCCAGGCACACCCACCCGGCGGGGGCTGGGGCGTCCCTTTGTGACAGCTGGGTACGAGGGGCTCCTCGGCCGCCTGCGGAGCTCCGGCCACCTACGGACGAGCGGGTTAATGACCATTTATATCGGATTTATCAGTAGGATTTGTAAACCAAGTCGGAGATGAGGGGCAGCGTTTACACGCTGGGTTTGAGATACGGAGCTGGAGGGGAGGGGGCAGAGGCACAACTACAATGCAAGCAAAGCTCTCGCCTCGCTCCGTGTCCTAGCAGCTCCTATGGACTCGCGTGGCTCCCGGGAACTTTCCGTGGGCACCCGGCGTTATCCCACCCGGGCCGATGGAGTTTCATTGCTATTTCCAGGCAGTTCGGTGGGACCGGCGCGGAGCGCAGCTCCCGGGACCCGCGGCCGACTTTCGGGGCCGCGGGAGCTGTCGCCGTTGAGTTTCCGCCTCCGCACGGAGACAAAGCCCCGAAGCTGCCCCGAATCGCGGCGGGCCGGCGCGAGGGAGGAGGGGGCCCGTGTCCCGCCGTGTCCCCACGCCGCGTTACCTTGCCGGCCCACGATCTCGGCGACGTGCTCGGAGCTGGGCACGGGCACACACTCGGTCATGTTCACGCTCTTCTTCCTGCTCGCCGGCGGCTCGGGCAGCAGCGCGGGCGGCCCCAGCGGCGGGGCCAGGCTGCCGAAGGCG